>JAGYYO010000040.1:0-19065 GCA_021441625.1 Diophrys sp. 3 WChen-2021
GTCAACTCTTTCTTTCATCTTTTTTGGTCATGGAGGATGTCCTTGAAGGATAATTGAGGTCAATTAATCATGCACAGACCCTGGAGGATGTCCAGGGCGTTTTCGGTGACAAAAGATCTTGATTTTTCAGAAATTCCTCAAACCATTCAAGTAATCCTCTTAGGGAATCCCTATTTAACTCAAATGTTAAATAAATTTTAAAGAAAGAATTGGCACAATCTTAGTTAAACCCTCTCTTCTCTATCATTTCGAGATAATCAATAATTATTTCTCCCCTTTACTCCTCCCTAGCCAATCCCTCCTCACACCCATTTTTATATCCAAGATATATTATAAAGTGATTCAATCAATATCTCTCTACCTTTAATGCTAAACATAGATACTCCCTTTTCTCTCTGAGTATCGTTTGGCCTTCTATGTCTCAATGGAAGTATCTTTACATTAACCAGGGCTTTATAATTATGTAAAGATGCTAATTATATCATTTGAAAATAGATAGTTATTATATTAATTTAATTAAATTGAATAGTGTTAATGAAAAGGGTATAATTTGTTTTGTGTTTAGATCTCTCGAGAGATAATTATAGCTTGAGCGCTCTATAGATCCAATCAGTTAAATATGGGATTAATGAATCATTTTTAATGTTTATAGACAAGGAAGATGCAATTAATTACGCAAAGCTATAAAAGGCTTCGGGATAATTAATGAATCTAAAGTTTCATTAGTAAGTTCAAAAATTACTTAATATAAAGTCTAAAGTATTCTGGACCAATACTAATTAACAGGATATTATATACAAATGCTAGATAGGCATCCCATTCTTAAGTAAAAGTTTAGTGGAAAAACTAAACACTTATTTCCAATAGGTTAAATTAGGAAGAGTAGAAACCTATTAAATCAAATCATTCTATTTGGATTTATTCATCTATCGCCAACCCCTAATAGATTATAACTCAGAGCTATTTAATTATTGAATTAATATCGCCAGGGAATTTCATATTTGAAATTCCTCAAAGTAAGGATGTTGTAACTAAACCTATAAGTTTTTCAAGTAGTTCAAAGCATTTGTCATCAAAACCTTTGGCAAACTAAGTAATGTGTTTTGGGCTCCACTTAAGGAATGTATATTTCAAATCCTTGTATTTAAGCGCGTCTGACCAATGTTACTCATTAGGGTGTACAAACACTTGAAGATTTAATCAATCTCCAATTCTCCATTTCTGCAATAATGCAACCAATTGAACATAGATCGACTCCTGTAAAATATTGTCAGAAATTCGGGTGCCCGATACAAGATTGTGACCACCACGACTTCATGAGTGTAGGCTTAGACTGGAAAATTGTTATCCTTGTCTGCTTTGTGCCTTATAAACCAAGCTCATCCTTACTCTCTTCTTCGGTGCTAAACAAGAAGCTGCAAAGATTCCCTTCCCAGAGCCATTGAATACCTTTATCGAATTCAACGTCGATAAGATTGAAGGGATTCTAAACGAAGGAGTTAATGCTGCTAGTAACTAAACGATCCTTAGATAGGTTGTCACTGATGAATTAAACAATTACGAAGTTGTTGATTTCGAGCAAAGAGATTTCTATATCGATAAGCATGCTAAGTCCAAGGAAAGTTCAATGTTAAGTTTTACCAAGCTCTTTGGGATAAGTTTTCTAAATTCAAAGGAACAAAGGAAGGATAAGCTGTATTCACTGTCACTCTTAAGGAGCATAATACTTACTACTTCGCTACTCAAAGAGACTTCTGAATGGGATTTTAAATACATCTCCTCTTAAGTTACCGAAAATATTATCCTCATTGCTCCAGCTCAAATAGATGAGACTAACTACAACATTCCAGACTGTGACATGATTTAAAACAATATATTCACTAAGATAACACTTGAATCATCCAAAAACTATCCATCTGACTCCACTATTAGTAAAAGTAGAGTTGCATTTGAATGCGGTGCCATCAATGCAATTGTAACATCTGAAGCTGAGACTCAAGATTAGAGTGAATATCAAAAGCCATGTCAGGTCAGCTAAGATCTATAATCATATGAAGATTAAGACTTATATTATATATTACAGGTGCATAGCTAATACTATAGTGGATAATGTATATGCAGTATGCAATGCTAATGAGGATTATGAGTGCTATCCAGTAGTGCTTGAAACAAGTAGAGTCATATAATAAAGTATTTGGAATAGATATGTTACTAATATCTAGAGATATTCTAAAATGGGTTACTTATAACACTTGCACAGGGCATTGCTATTTGAGTAGTGAGATCATCTTCTTTAGTGTTGATTGCTATTACTTTTGTTTTGATTATTTTATCAATTGATGATAAGTCTGTTTAGAATGGAACACATTATAGAAATATTCATTAAATGAGTTGAGAAATCTTCTGATTGTGTGGATTTTGCTTGACTATCTAGATAGAGGATGTGTTTGGTATTAGGTGTTTGTCTTTTTGGCTAGCGTTGTTAAGGATGTGTGACGAATTCTACATTGAGCATAAGATAGGTATGGAGTCTTTGGTCTTCATTTTTAAAAGTCTGTGCAAATATAGTGTATCCTCTTAATTCTTTTGTCATTTTGGTTCCTATTCGTGTTAGAGCTCGGTTGCATCAGTTTCTAACATCACATTGTATCTAAAGTTAATCCCTTCTTTTTTTTCAATGTAATTCTGAGCTAGATATTGATTGATAAATTTATTATATGGTAGTTGAGTTGAGGAGGTCTTTTGAGCGCACTACTCCCACTGTCTTTGGAGAGTTGAGAGAGAAGTCTTTCCTCCCTTTGGGTTGGAGCTTTTGTCTGTAAGTCCAAGTGGAAGGATACTTCCCACCATACTATCACGGATAGCCTCGGAGCTTTCAAAAAAATCATAAAAAAGAAGAAAGAAAGCACTTAAGGTGTTTCTGACTCTTAAGAGTCTTCAAGGAGGGTTAGGAAGGTGTTTGGAAGTATTAGTGAGGAGGAGCCATCCACCTACATATCTAAACCTAAATCCTCTTCAACTTCTCCACTTTTTTTGTTTATAAATCTAAGATACTTACATTAATTACTACCCTCAAATCCTCTCCTTGCCCTTGAATAACAAGTACAATCTATCGTATTCAATTCCCTCACCCAACTTCAAGGTGAATATCCCCCATTAGATCTCCAAACCCTCTCCCCATTCCTTTCTGACTCCCCCAGACTTGCCCCCGTCCACTCATTCTCACCTTCTCATCCCCCCACTCCCAATTCGATCAAATACTAATCCTCTCCCTTCATATTATCACTTCTACATCTCCTTTATCCTCTCATTATATTAATCAGACCCCCTTGCCTATACTTTAATCTCTTCATCCGCCATCCAATCCTATCTAATTTACTATCATCTACATTATTATTATAATCTCCATTAGATAAATATCTCAATTGTCACTGTCTCTCCACTTTCTCCATCTACATATGATTGGATTACTCTTATTACTCTCTCTCTTGTGTCGTATCATGTATGTTCTAATCCAGCAGTGACGTGGTCTCCTCCCTCTCTTTCTTCTTTGTCTCAGACGTGTTTAGATTGTCTTTCTGTTGAGTGGATTGGACATTTTAGGATGTGGGTATTTATTACATTCTTGGGGGAGTTATTTTGATTTGTTGTGGGGTATGGGGAGAGGTAGTCATATTATGAATACTCATTGGTGTTTATTCGATTATAAGAGCAGTTAAGAATGGAATATATCAATTAGATCTATCTTATTGTCTATTGGAATTACATGGAGTCTTATTATTTCTCTTAGGATATGTGTTTAACTCCACCTAGTAATCCTCACATTCATCCTATCATTCTCATTATTACTCTTTTCTTGTTCTTCTCTATCTTCTAGTCCCAACCTTACAGTTGTTTCTTCACTGTCCCCATTTGATATTTTAATCTCTCTTCCATATATATATCAGATAATCTACAGCATCATGCTTTCTAATACTCTCATGAATTCCCTCTGTTACTTATTTTAATATTGGGAGATATATTTAATTATGTATTAAATGAAAACTAAATTAATTATCTACTTAATGAAAGTCTAGCGCTGTAGCAGCAACTACAACTGCTACAGCACCTGAGTTTGGTTTAGAGGAGAAGAAGAACGGGGGTGATGGAGAATCTTACAGAGGTAAGATGTGTACACAATCAAATATTGATTTTTATTGGTGTTCCTCCTTGTCATACTCCTTTCTTTACTTCTGCTTTCTGTTCTCTGTGTTAGTGGTTTTGGGGAAGATTTATTACTGGATTTGATAGTCCTTCTCAGGATTTTAGTGTTGAGGAGTGATTGGCGGTGAGTTTTTTTATGTTTAGGAATGTATTACTGGGAGGGAGATTATTAGTGTCAGGGTTATTTATTTCGATATCTAGCTTTCGTTCTTTTAATAGTCATTTTATTGAAGTCATGCTTTAGATGTAAATATTTAATGTGGTAAACCTTTATCAGCAGTCATGACCTCTTTTATCCTAATGCTCATCGAGAAGCTCATCAAGTTCTCAGGTGATCTTCTATCTTTTGAATATGAATCCTTTCTTTAAATTCCAGACAGTATGATTTTCTGCTGTGTCTATCCAGATATCTGATGTGCGGTTTCATTTTTCTTGATTTGTAATATAAGAGTGTGTTGATCTTTCCTCGGTCATTCATGATAGCTCTTCTAATTTCACCATCATTAATAAGAGTTAATCTGCTAAATTTATAGTGGTCAGGAAGGGTTTTCTTATGTCTTTTTTATAGTTTTAAGAACACAAATAATTATTAAAGATATCTCGACCAACTTAGCTCCTACTAATCCCACGTTTTTTAAATATGTCAGAGGTAACTTACTCTCTCATGCCATCTCTGTTTTGCAAACTTTAATCAACTTATGCTTGTGGTGTTGAAATTGGTAAGATAGGAATTAAAAAATATTTAAAAGGAGTCACGAGAGGGTAAGGAGTTGAAGAAGGAAGAGCGAATGAAGGAGAGGGTGATGGGTTGGTAATTAGAAGGTAAGTTAAAACCCTATTAATAAGTACTGCCTCACCTATATGAAGGCAACAATGCTCATGGGAATCAACCATTCGAGCGTTGTCCTGGCTTTCTCTAACTCCTAATGCTATTTTAATTAACAGCAATAGGGAGAAGAAGGTTGAGTGAAATATTGTGAAGTAACTCTTCCCAATCACTTCATTAATCCCATCTATCTATCTCCTTCCTTCCCTCAATTCTCAAACACATCACTCCTCTCCTCCTCCTCCTCTACATTCCCCTCGTCTATCCCACTTTATATCTTCCCCGCATCATAAGTCCCACCCACTCTCGACAAGATCGTCCTTCCCTGTCCCCCCTCCTTCCTCTTCCTCTTCTTTCGTTCTCCCCATATGTCACCATTCATTCACAGTCTCAACCTATATCAGGAGTAAGGTTGTATTTCTTGTTTATTGTCTTCTATCTTCTCTCTTTCATCTTCTTCTGTTCTCTGTTAGGGTTGAGTGTTATGATTTATATACTTTGGTGGGAGGTCTTCTGAAGGAGGTGCCTTTTGATTGAGGAGTGGTGTTTTAGTAATTAGATAGAGATAGGAAATGGATAGGTAATGGAGAATGTAGAGAAGAGGGGAAAGTTAGGAAGGTCTGGGGATTCAAGTGATATGGATGGGTATGGAGGGATGGTGGGTTTAGAGAGAAGAAGATAAACAAGGGGAATGGGAGAAATTGGCAGATGCAGATGAAGAGATTATAGAATCAGAGAAATTTTAATTTCATTTTGGATATTTCTTTTATAAATGATTTTAATATATATTGACTACTACATTCATCTACAGAATACCACGAAGGTTTAGATAATCTTTGCCATTCTTAAAAGAGAGGATTTAATATTAAAATGCTTTAATAGACGGATAGTGGAGTAATAAATCAGAAATTAAATACGGCACAGCTCGTCTCTTTCCAGAGCAAGCCAACACTTCCTCACTTTACTCCTCCAAATATCTCTCCCCCCCTTCATACTCCTCTGACTCACTTGAGTCGATTTCTCTAGGTTTAAGGATTTCAAACTCTTACTCTATATCTTTATCTATTTTAACTTAACCGGAAAGACTATCACTCTTGATGTTGAGGCCTCAGACACTATTGACAACGTCAAAGCCAAGATCCAAGACAAGAGACACTCTACTAAGGAAAATGAAAAGAAAAAGATCTCAGAGGCAATTTAGTCCTCCCAATGAACCTCAAAAGACCTCCACGTCATCGACTTTCACGTCGATTATTTAAAAATCATCACCACCACCACCACCACCAAATAGACGAATAAACATCTTCCGTGAATTGAAGAGATTCTGGAGTTAATTTAATAGAAAGATGAGAGTTTGATGATGGAATTGCATATCTGAAAAGACTCATGTTGAATATTAAGAAGGGCAATGTCTTTGTCTGTAGAATGGATAACTATTAGTAATAGAAGTTGACAGAGTAGAACTGTCCATTTAGGTTCGGAATTTAAATCATTGAGAATGCCAGGGGTAATCAGCGGTAAATTACCAATTCCCTTCACTTGTTCTATGGAGGGTCCGAGGGAGACGACAATTGGTGTAAGAGGTTCAACCTGCATCTGTTTGACACTTTCCGATGACATATAAACAGAGTTAAAGACAAATTAATATTTCCCTTTATTAGAGACTCCATCATTAAAGTAGTAGGGATAAGTACCAGGTAATTGATTGATAGCAAGCAAGCAAGCAAGCAAGCAAGAAGAGATGCTAAAAGCCATAATGAGGTTAGGAAAATGATACTGCGAAAGACATTGAACAGAGAAAGGCACTGAGATGATCAAGATCATCATCAGATAAAAATATTAAATATGGATCCGTACCCACTCCCAGATAAAAGTGGAGAACACTCCTCTCCAAAGTATGAAGAGTAGTCTCGACTCTCAGACAAGTCAAAGTCGGCAACCCAAAGGTCGGAACAACAGTCCTCCCCCAAAACCCAAGAGACTCACCACTGCGCCATCATGTAAACTTGGCTAGCCGTGGGATTGGGTACAAGAGTGATTAGGAAACACTTACCTTAATCTTAGAACTACCCATGAATATCTGCAAAGGCATCGAAGTAATCCTCCACGTCGATTAACAACGAATAAAAAATAATTGAAGAAGAAGAAGAAATATGGATCCACAATTATCTGTGGTTATGAAATAAGCAACAGAGGGTAATATCCCAGATCTTGAATTATTCTGCATCAGGCAGTTCTCACCTCTTGCTTCACACTGAGAGAAAGACCTTTAAGAGGGAGGGTTTTGTCGTATTTAACTTCCATCTCATGGTTAGACTAATTTAGTAAATATCATGTTTGAGCTCATCAGTTTAAGTACAAGCCACTACACAAGGTCTATTCCATGAGAGGCAACACATATTAATCACTTTTTCAATAATGATAGTTGTCTTCAACTTTTCTTAGAAAGAAAGTGAAATTATGCACATGGAATACAAGATCCTTGATTAAAAAGAGAACCGAGCTAGCATTTCTAAATTCCTAAATTAATGCAATCCAAAAATAGTAAACATTTTTGTGAATGTATTTCCTAGGATAATAGGCTATATTGTTTAACTAGTGAGGACTCGGAGAAGTGAGAATACAAGTAAAGAATAAAAGAAGCATTAAGTAAGAAGTCCACGGTAATTCAAATATAATGTAAGGATAGGATAGGAACTATAATAACGAGCCTACTATAATACAATATGAAGCCTTATGTATATTCATAGAGGAGTTAATAGCAGGTGGGGAGTTATTTGTAGACACGGGATAAATGAATCAAGACACATAGAGGGTGAAGAACTAGGCAATTAAGGCGAAATGATATCACTCAGCTTCTGCCCCTGCTAAGAAAGGAAAAGTTTTAGATTTATAGTCATTAACGTAGTAGAAACGAAAAATAAAAAGGACGAGTGACCTCCATATTGTAATATCCACTTTATGTTACCTCTTCTAAAAACTTTAAATTTATATAAAAGTACAACCTTTGCAAATATAAGATAATAAAGTGTTTGGAGAAATGTAAATTAAACGAACAATACTTACTTACAATCCATTTAAATGTGCCTTAGAAGATGCTCAAAGACTCAAATAGTTTAACATAATAATAATAATAAAGCATCATCTCTTCCATATAGTTTCATTTAATTTTAACTGGGGCAGAGTTAACTGAATATATGAAAGTAGATAAGAAGAAATGGAATGAAACAACAGAGGAGATTTAAAGAGATTATTGGTAGAACTAAAGGAAGAAAATGCACTGTAAGTAATGCTCTGTAATAGGCATTTATCTTTAACTTCTTCCTATGTGCCTTTGGATGCTTCTAATGCGACCTTTTCCTTTATTAGTTCCTTTCAGTGATATATTTATCTTTGTGTTGTTTAAATAGACTCTGCACGTACTTGTCCTTACTTATTTGTTTTATGTGTTTGCCTGGAATGACATGGAACCCATACACTTTAAGACTGCTTCTCCCTAATCTTTGCCAATCGACCAAAACAATGTGTGATCAGTCAGAGAATATTCACTGCGAGAGACAATCAATTCAAAAGATATTAATTCTTTATTTTTCAATCGATCCAATACTTCCGAAGTACACACTCCCATCTGAGACTTCTACTCAAACTATCAGAGTATCACTTATCAAAGATTTTAATTACTCTTTTGAAGAATAAATCATTTAATTATTCAAGAGAATGTATCTGTTGAAAATGAATTATGAATACAGGAAGTTTGGAGGTATTTTTATAGGGTACAAAAGGAGAGACAGGAAAACTATTAGTAAGAAAAAGATATGAATAATCAAACTAAGCAGACTTGGATAGTTTTGCCATAGGAAACAGATAAAAAGTAGAATGTCATGCAAGACAGACCTCCTTTCGTGGCGAGCTACTCAGATATTAATTATTAAATTTAAAATCTCAAAGTTAATTCTATATGCAATAAAAGGAGAGGAGAGTTTACAATCTTCCTAAAGACTGCCAAAAGGTGGCGTAATCCAAGACAAGATCTTCTTCAACAAAGTTAGTAAAGTGTAGAATTTTCTCGCTACCTAGTCTCTTAACCATCATAATAGAGAAAGTCATCTTAAACCTGACATAACCCCTACTATGGAAATACATTAGAAGACAAGGTTCAGTCCTGGACACTGAGCACCTAGTAACCTTACTCAACAACAACTCAGAACTCAACTAGTATGTTTAAGACAAGAAGAAGGCATTTATCCCACGCATAGATATTTCCAAGACTTACGAAGAAATAAGATAAACAACCAACAACATTTAAAAATCTCATCACCGATAGAAGCAATGAAGTCATTTCTACAAACTTTGAATCTAAATTAGTCAATGTAAGGCAATTATACTTTGAGACCATCATGAAAATAAGATATAGAACCATAAGAATAATAGGTAGGTATCTTAACTGCATCTTATTTAACTTGTAAATATAAGATGTATTCAAGGACATTCCTAATCAAAGATCACAATAACTTATTATATACAACATAATAGTCCAATAGCAAAGATGGGATGTAAAAGATTATATGATAGAGATAATAAGCATAGGAAAAGCAGGAGAGAAAATTTAATAGATTACAGATGACAGGAGTAAAGAGACTATGAAAGTTCTTTGGACAAAGAACACTATTAAACTATAGGAGAATACATAGGATTTGGTAAAGGGTAGTGATTAAAGAACTCGAAGTGAATCTGAGGAATTACCATTGATTTCCATTCTTTTAACAATTAAACTAAAAGTAATGGAGTAATTTTTATGCACGAGCAATAAAGAACTTAGCAGGGATCAATAACACACGAGAATGAAGTTGGAAGAATCAATGAAAACTTTTAGAAGCTATAGTTATACAGGCTATGGATCCTTTTCCTCGAGCAGAGCAAGAGACATACTATACCAAGAATTAATAGAGAATAAAACTTAATTATCATTCGAGTTGTGTCTTTCTTGTTTCTGTTCGTGGCTGCTCATGTCCTCAACAGAAATTGTATATTTTTGAGTCTATTTTCATATTCTTGATGTTTCATTTTACACTTTCGAGTCCTTTTCTTAAGGTAAGGATTTAGGTTCGTCCTGTCTTTCGATTTCCAACAATGCGTGATTTGTCGGACTAATGATGAGAAAGGTTTGAGAGAGGTCTGGGTGGCTCTCTTATTGATCTTTCTAGCGACTAAAAGGATCCATCAAAGGGGAGAGCTCTAGGACCCTTGATCCAGACCTCTTATCTGCAAGAAGAATCGATGGAAAAGTAAAAAAAGAAGATGCCTCAAAGAGGTGCTTAGACAGCCCAAAAGAAGAGTTTGCGGAATTCCTCCAGGTTTTTTCCATGATTCTCCAGAAGCTCAACGTTATCTGACTGACCAGAGACTGTTGGAAAGCTTATAACTGCCTTATCCTCACACATTATCTTTAAAAGACTTATAATTAATTACTCCCATTTAATAACTTAGAACAAGAATTCAAATCTACTCGAACCAAGAAGAATAGTCAATTAGAAAAGATATACGAGGGATCCTTCTTCATGTATGCATGGTGAATGTGGGGTAGAGCTAAATATACAGAATAATGAAACAAATGACTGTACAAGGGAACATCGTATCAGAAATGGAAGAGGATGGATTGCAGTTGAGAGATACTCAGTTGTTAAGGATGGCTTCTAAAGAGTTAGAGCAGGTGTCTATAGTAATATAATAATGAATTCGGATAATATTTTAAGATCTGCTTCTTTACATGGACTGATTGATCAAAATAACATGTAAAAGGATGGAGAGGGAGAGTAAGCCATCAGTATAGTTATGGGTAGGGCATTGATGCTATAAAAAGGATGGTTGGTTCGTTGGTTGGTTGTAATTAATCTAAAAAGACTAACCTATTAAAGTAAGGTGCACCTGAGTAAGTCTCTTCCAGCACCTCTTAGAGTCGTGTTATGAATAGGTCTATGATCTGAGGTGGAGGTTCCTTCTTAGTGTCTGTAGAAGCTGTCTTTGAGGGCCCACACAAACCTCCATAAGAAGTTTCCCTGGGAACAACATAATTACAGAGTCTTGCCCGTGGCATTATGACTTTGGGCTGCGAATCGAAAGGAGAGTTAACTCCATATTTAAGTGATTAATTCGGAGTCTCACTTTAGAGTTTTCTCGATAGCGAAACGACTATAGGAAGGCATTTGTATGAAGCTAGTAGAACTAGATGGGAGAGAGAAAGACCTTGTGTCTAGGGGAGAGCTTAAGAATAAGAGTCTCAAAGATGTATGCCCATAAAATAAAGGGCAATGCGTGAGAAGACATGCACTCGAGCTGAGGTAGACCATGAAGCCTTATGGCATAAGTCAAAGTTAATCACTAATATTAAACATGTAATATTGTAATACAAGGATTAATTTTTAATAGGATCAATAAGGGATATCTATTAAGGGAATCTAAGTTTTGATGAGTATCACATAAAATATAAATGACATCTATCTTGAGAGGGACTGATTGTCATTCATATTTTCCCACTAGTCTGACTAGTACATGGGTTTCTCTTTGAATAATGAAGCAGTGTTTAGCTTTCCTCAATTTTTTCTACAGCATGAACACCTACTCTCAGAAGCAATAACATTATGATCATTGTTTTCTAATTTTATCAATTTCTCAGGACAGGCATATCAGTCACAATATGATTTTATCCAATACCTTCAACTCCTGCAGTTATTCTCTTTTAAGATAGGTGTATTTGAAATTAAGAAAAGTGAATGGATTTAAGAATGAGTATCATGTGAGCTTGATGTGGAGCGAATAGGAATTTTTAGTCAAGGACTTCCAAACGAAAGAGACCTAAGGAAGAGGCTATTAGATTTCCTCTATTGATATTTGGGACATGTCTTACTTAGTGTTATATTGTTTTCTTTAATTCCTTTACTCCTTGCGTTTACAGGTTATCGTGACAAAGCTTATACAGATGCACATCTCTTCCCAGATTAATATTTTATAATCCTCTCACTTATATATTTAATAAATTGCTAATGGGTCCATCGAACTGAAGTAGGGTAGGATCTATGGTATAGGATAAGGTTATGTATTATAATAAGAATAAACTATTGGCACTTGGATGTTTGATAGTCATGGAGCAAGGAGACATGCTCTTTGTCCTGATCTAAGGGAATTAAATTTAAGATTCAAATTAGAAATGAATTTAAATTATGGGGTCACTTCAGAGTTTTGCCTCATATCATTATATGAAACTGAATCTCACGAGCCAATAGCTCATACTACCAATTATTTACTCTCCATTCTTAGGAAATGTTTTACAGTAAATAATATAAATGTCAATGTGCATTTCTTTCCATCAGTGATCTATTTGAATTCTATTTCTTTTATCTTTGAAGAGTCTTTTACTTTCTGAGCATTTTGAGTCACAAGAGAGAATCCTTCACGGACAAGAGAGACGATTGAGGCAATTGAAAATTGGGAATTAGATTAGTCTAGTCATTAAAGCGAATTGAGTCAAGGAAGAGGTCAGAGACTTGAGAAGTAATGCGGTGGATATCTGATTTATATTGGTCTTTTGACACTGTTGTATTTTTAGATCTATCTGAGTAGATGTTGCTTATTTTAATTCAGTCTCCATTAATTATAACTTCTCTTCATAAGATTTAAGTTCTTCTAATGTCTATCATAAGAATAAGTTACAAAATAAAGTTTAAAACCATTATAATACATGATCTTCTTATCAATTCTTTAATTCCATCATATTCAAATCATAATGTTATATGATAGACACTTAGATTTTGGAGTTTTGTGGTAACAAACATTGTCACATATAAAGCCGATTTGTATCAATTTTAAAAAGACTAGAAATTTACTCGAACAATATCCTCGCTTCAAAATATGCTAAACTCTCGATAAGCTGAGATTCAATTCACTATCATTGAGTTAAATCTCTTACTCTTGTATCTGACTCAATCTTACAAGTGATTAACAGGATAATGTATTCTGTGATCTCAATAGCCAAGCCTCAATGATGTGGTTTGTTAAAATTTTTATTATTCTGAGGAGAAATTTTATCGAAACAGCTGCTCAACCACTGAATTTGCCACCTTCAGGTAACCCATCTGATTATTCTTAAAGTGCTTGGCAGGCACTATGGAGAGAGGAGACAAGAGAGAGGATAGAAGAGAAGACTAAGATGTATTGACAGAGTGTTGGGGTTTTGGGGTTTTGGGGTTTTGGATAAATGATTGTGAAAGAAAAGAAAATAAAAGAAGAGAAAAGAAAAGAAGAGAAAAGAAAAGAATTAAATTTATTAAATTATTAAATCAATAATCATCATCAATTAAGATTCTCATTGTCAGGATCTCCCATCCGATCTGTTCATGTGGCTTCCCTTGTTCAACCATCTGCTTGATGCTTGCCTTTTGTTCTTCTGTCAATTGGTTGTGTGGATCATGAATTTCCAACAATTGATTGCAAATGTCTTCTATTGAAGTACATGTTGTGTTGCTGTTGTTTGCTTCCATTTTATTATTATAAATTTTTTAATTTAATCTCTATTTAAATCCCAAAATTTAGAATCCCAAAATTTAGAATCCCAAAATAATGGAACCTCGAACCTACCTGAGTCCATTCACTAAGAAGACGCAAAAAATTGGAAGAGCAGTCCACCCAAAGGTCCAAGACGTCACCTCAGGAGTTTTCTGACGCTGCCGCCCCCAAAGACCTCAGCTGAGCTCTGGCTTTAAAGGTCGTAAGGGAATCGGCATCACGGTGAATATTTGTTATTAATTAATGGGTAATCGTAAAGATGAATTAAATTAAATTGAAGGGACATATTATTATTATGTTTTTCCATTAATATTCTCATGAATTTTGCTCAAGTCACTTCACTTGAGCAAATTTGGCTTCATTGGAAGAGTGTCAATCTCAGCCTGGGAACCAAATTTGCTCAAGTGAGGATAAACCTTTGCTGAGCAGAGGAAAACTTGTCGAGAAGACCTCTGCCCAGCAAAGGAAGACCTCTGCTGAGTTAACAAAAAACTCGCAAGACAAGATTGAGGAGAGAACAAAAGACTCTCAACCCTTAGCGGGCACTCTGAAGCCTCAAAGGTTACCATCCACTTTAGTAAAGGCATTATGGAAGTCAGAGAGCCTTCTCCGGAGTCAAACCCGGAGTTGGCCTTTAAGGTGTATTAATCCATTTTTAATTATGGAAGAATACCTTTATGTAGATGATAAATCTGCTCAGTTTCTTAACCTTAAATCTCGCCCACACTTTAAAGATTCTTGAATCGATCCTTCTTGAGCTTGATCCAGCACACTCTGAAATCTCATTACAAGTACATAAGATCATTAGAAGAAGAAAGCTTTTAGTTCATAATACATCAATTATTACTAAGCAATGGAAATAGAGAGAGATGCGATATTGATTTTTATCTGAACTGAGGACCCAAACTTGTTCTCTCCATTGGCTACTCAAGCGGAGGATTACTCTCTCATAATTTCTTAACACTACATAGCAAAATCATCCTCTGTTTCAGCTTCAAAATCAGAGTCAGCAGTTGACTAATCAAGTAACCAGTACATCTTCCAATTATCAAAAAGGAAGATCTTTGCTTGTCTTCATTTCTTAGATCTGAGGACTTAAACAATTGTACATACTTACCAGCAAGTTGCTATCCATGTTAGGATTCATCTCTCCTCTTTACTTTATCAAGATTCTGTCAGCTCCCAGTTAACGAAAGTCAACAGAATTTTCTGGTCTTCTTCGATATATTTTTCTGTTTTTTAATTCCAAAATACTGAGATAAGATCAACTCTCTCATAGCGCAGGTATTATTCAATAGCTTCTGGGGAATCTTCATGATTGCAGGTCTTGGTCGAAGTCTAGCAATGTATCATAATCAGATCATCTTTGGAAGTGCTGCCATAGTGGCCTCAAGACCATGCCTCTTGAGCAGAAGTTATCAGTACATATAGTCAGTCGGTCACCATCAGTACACATGTAACCTCCTCAAGAAAACTCTTGGTCTTAATACTTTAGTTTGTAATTTTGTTTCTTAAGTCCTTCCGAGTTGACTTACATTGAGTAAGAAGCCCATCTATTTATGCATGTGAATACTACCTTGCTATGGTTAACCTATTATTAAAGTGTCTTGTCTTGTCTCTGAGGTGAAATTTTATTGAATTAACATGTCTGTTAATCATGTCTGGAGCCATTGGTGTCAAACCTTTGAAGCTTTGTGCACTCTCTTCCTCGTCTTGTTGCCATAGGGGAAACCTTTGGGGTGAGGTTTATTTTGGCGCGTCTGAACATCAGACGGGGTAACGACCCTTTCCCCGCTGTCCTGGGCATTGTCAGCATCAATCTCTGGATAATTATCCCAGGGGGGGGTAACGAGGAGGCCAATGATTTCCTCGTTGTCAGCACAAATTGACTCACAACAACGAATCAATCATTAATCAAGTGCCTCCTGTTAAAGACCCAACAGACATTAAATGACTAATGGGTCATTATTAAATTGCTTCGTCTAATGCTCTTCGGCTCTCTTATGTGTGTCTCTGATGCTTGAGCTGGAGAAGGAGCTAAGGGGTTAGGGAGTGTAGTTTACTTACCTGTCTTTTCTTGCAATGCATATTATCTCAGTTTATTTCTAAGAATCCATGTTCATGTTATAACCTATGGTTGATCCTTTCGGGTTCATTTGTTATGAAATGATTTACTTCACTCTCTAGATTGCACTATAAAAATTCTTAATTCAAAATACTAAAGATATCTGAATTAATCTTTCAACTAGTCGATGATGATTAAAAGAAATAGAGCCAATAAATGTCTTAGAATTGATGATGATGATGATCAATCAACGAAAAGCACTTAAGAAACAATTTAATCCTCATATTTGATTGCTCTGATTTATTCTATTGTAGTTAAGAAAACGAAGGATCTGATATATCCCCTATCTTAACTCTTGCAGAACCCAATAATGGGTGTAGGAGGCTTGTGGATTTCATACCGCTTGGCATATTTAACAACTCTAAAAATTCGCTGATTACATCACGAAGTCAAGTAAAATTGGAGTGTGTTAAGGTATTCAAGTATTTTGCATCACTTTAAACTTGTATTTTCACAATTTAAGATTATGGGAGGAGATCTAGAGTTCAGTTCATGAGCAAAGTTTCCATTTTTATTTAATTTCTGATTTCTTAGAAATAAGATAAACACATGGACACTTGCAACTACAGGAGCGTTGTCAGGCTCTTTATCTGTCGATTAATCAAAATTATCCAAACTTAGTGTAGTTATACCCTCTTTGTTACACCTTGCATATCTTCATTGACTCTATGATTTGCCCTGAGAGCTTAGGTTTATCAGGGGAATCCATTACGATACTAAATGAGCCGTCGTCTGTGCTTTCCTCTTGGGGGATCACTATTATCTTGTTTTACTTCTTCAGATTAATTATCTTAAGCAACCACTTCACCTGTATCATTCCCTAATATCTTCTTGGCTCCAAGTCTAAGCACTTACACTTTCATTAAAAATTCAATCTCATTCTTCTCATCTACTCAAAGAAATGCATTGTCTTAGCTATCTCTACGTACCATCTGATGTCCCCTATCTGTTGGATGCATGACAGAGTGGAGAGACTCTAGATTTGTTCAAATTAGTTAACAGGATTAGATCACTTGCTTTAATCATTTAATTCTTCAATTGGTTAATAAGATATAGACGAATGTTGAAGTAGGACGAGAGACCTAAGTTATTGACCTTAAGTGACAGTTAAGAGAAATTCAATGTCCATATTTATTTTTATTAAATCAATCGAAATACTGACTATCCTGACTTGAATTGATCGAGCAAAAGTGTCAAATACATATGTAGTACTTTCTCATGTTAGAGGTATTACATTGCATTGACTACTCAACATGATTTGAAAGCATTTTTTTCACCCAAGGCTTAATTAGATTTTTGAGACTTAATGGAGTTCATTTAAGTCATAAATAGAGAAAGTCTGGGAAACTCAAATGCGATGCTAATGCCCATCTTTTCTAATTTAGGCAAGATGGCAGAGAAATTTGCAACATTGTTAACAAAGTTCGAATATGACAATTGGAATTTAACATCAGTTGAACTAGAGCAAATATGCTCATTAGCAATGATATTATAATGGGGTCCCCTCCTGAAACCGTACGAGAGTAGAGATTGAAAGTACTTAAGTGATAGAAAGGATAGTATGGTAACACATGAGTGTCCTACCAAACACTTCTTTGAATATGGAGTCGATACTCCTTTTGACATTGACCCTGTGATAATATACTCATATGAACTCAAACTTAATAACATTAAGGCAGAGTTCTTAAAGCCCCCATGAAGAGTTTAAGAGGATCATCAAGGATCCAAAGATTCTCTATCACTATTAGAAAGTCACAGTGAGTTTATCTTATAGCGCAAGAGATTAGATAAGTAGGGTCCAAACTCTTGATCTAATTAACCAAACTAATATATGTAGACAAGTCTTTTAGAGGAAAGGAAGCCTTCTCCTAAGTAGCTTTATCTAATCTCTCTCTCGCAGACAAGTCTCGAAGAAATTTAACAATCACTAATCAACCTTAGTATTTCCAAGAGTTCCAGATGAGTTTAGGAGAAGCCATAAAGATGTTTTAAGTATGGCATTATCTCTTCAGAATGCTAATGGTTTTAACTCCTGAGTTAACTAATGCTAAACTTGGACCTAAAGCGCCCAACCCCTCCCCCCTATTCGTAGGGTCCGACGGAGGTAACGAGGAGGGGAATCACAGGCTTGAGTGAGGCATAGGAGACAAAGGACAGCGGATCAACACACTTTCTGTGTTGCAAGTGCTCCACTTTCGTTTGTTAATTCATAGCCACAGGCTCCATATTAATTTATTCATTCATTCATTCATCTCTTCAGAAGAGAAGTCAAGAAAGATCCATTCCCAACAAATGCTCTTTGCTTGAAGCTTCTGGATTCACCCAAGTTAGGAATGTTAGATAGCTGCGTTAGCAAGTGTATGAGAGTCGCTGAATAAGTAATGGAGCATGAATTTCGTCATGTGTTCCTTCTCTCACTCTAATATAGTACTGCCGCACAGAAGTTGGTAGAACGCGAAGCGCTCTGCAATAGCACCTTACCTAAGAAACGAGACGGAAAACCTCAACTCTTGAGACTCCTCAACTCTCTACTCGGATAGTGGAGTAACGAATTGAGGAGTCTCATAAATTGAAGGTTTCTTTCCTCTTTTATAAATGATTTTTTATCAAACCCTTTTATTCATCAGCCATTGGGAACGTCAAGGTGTTGCTATGCTTGAGTTGTACCATCCTAGGGTATTCAAATTAGAGAAGGTTCAACTTTTTTATTGTAAATTGCAGAGAGAGAATAAACATTGAAGATGAGAAGATCATCATACTAGATAATGCCTCAATGCATGCAGCATAGGAGACAAGAGAATTCTTACATGATGCAGGCGTACCCGTCTTTTACAGTAATTCATACCTCCCAGAACTAGCTTCTGTAGAAAATGCCTTTGCTATCATAAAGGAGAAGCCGAAATTCAGAGATCTCGAGGTTCCTATACTCTTTTGAAATAAGAAATGGATCAGAGACATTACATCTTAGATCAATTAGATCTTAAAAGACTGTAGAAACAGTCTTAAAAGACTGTAGAAACAGTGAATATCTTGGAGTAGTCCCAAATTGCTTGTGATGTAATAGAGTGTATTCATGATTTATCCAAAGCAGATGATTCAAATTCTGAGTATTAAGTTACACCAAGACAATGTGTGATATGGATCTTGATTAAACATAACTTCTTAAAGACACTTTAGTTCATAGTTCATAGTTCATTATTAAATATGACATTAATGGTTGTTTCTCTCAATCTTGTTACTTAGTTAGTTTGAATCTGGACTCATTTTCTTATTTGAAATCTCCTGGTCCTTTTCTTGATTACTTCTTTCTCAATGGTTAGTTCTTTGATTTTTGGTCATGGTCTTTCTTTGT
>JAGYYO010000041.1:0-18975 GCA_021441625.1 Diophrys sp. 3 WChen-2021
AGAAAAACTCTTTAGACCCTCCTAAATAGCTTTAATCATCAAGAGGTAGACCAACAATATAGAGAGAAACATCAATGAAACTCAACAATATAACAGAGGAAGGGACAAGGAATGGATGGACCACAAAAAGTTAGAAGTAATTCTAAATAGAAGAGTGAGAAGATATCCAGAGACATGGCAGAGAGCCTCCATACTACTAAGCCCAAGAATCTATGTAAAAGGGAAGCGATGCACCTGCGAATGTGGAAGATCCTTAAACAGTAATGACCACGACTAATGCGAGGGAAGTATAAACAGGGATTTAATAAGATTCAAACAATTCACTAGAAATGGATCAGGAAGTGACAGATGGTTTCTATTAATGAGGATTAGAACCAACTAGTTATGGTAAAGAATAGAAAACATCTTATAATAATAAAAATAATATGTCTAGTGATAAAACTCTAACTGATAGAGAAGAACGCATCATGAACAACAGTGATTCTACAAGTCAATCTGACTCCCCAACACAAAGAATGCAATTAGAACTCCTCAACTAACAAAGCATATCAGCCAATCCAGAGTTCATTGAGAAGAAAGTCCTAATAGTAAAAAGAGAGAACTTCATACCTATGGCTGAAATCATCAACCTTATAACTAAACATGGGTACCAAATGAGAAAGATAATAGAAGAGAAAGAACAACCAGATGTCATGTCATATTACGGAATACCAGTGAAAGTAGCGCTTGCAGGGATCTACCATATTGAGAAGAAAGATTTAAATAAATGCCTCCAGGAGAGAATCCAAGACCTTAGAACAATTGAAGGCGGACATGTACTATTCACAGAGAAAATAATCACTCCAAATAGAGGGAGAGAGAGAGTAGATGCCAAAAACTTATTCATCCAATTCCAATTCATTAGAAGAAAGAGAATCGAGCAAATGAAGATCCTAGAATCAGAGAGTGAAGAAAAGATATGGGCAGAAATAATAAGAGCAAGTAGATCATACTATGTCAATGCGGACACATTAAGAAGAACTGAAAGAGAATTCTCCGGGGACTTATGGAGATGCCTAACAAAATACGCAGATGAGCACTGTCTAGAATAAAAGACATATCTAACTAACCACTGGCTGCTTAATCTACAAATCATTAGTAGCTGTATCCATAGTACTAAAAGAGCCATCAGTATACTCAGGTCAGAACCTCAATCTGCTGGAAACACTGACATATGCCATAGAATACTTGCCAACTGGGAGACTGAGACAAACAACTAGGATAACATCTTTAAAATCTTCAATGAAGCATGGGGAAACAAATGGCTACAAGGCAATGTATAAAGATTCAGAGGACTGAAATACTATGCAAGTGAGAAAGAAAAAAGAGACGCGGATGAGTACCGAACTTACGGGAGCTTCAACCCTAGAGCGATCTACCATATTCCGTGGGAGACCGATGGAGAAACAAAAATGCAAAAGATAACTACCATTGTAAGCTCCAAGATGGCGACAGGTCAAAACATCTAGAATATCAACTGGATTCTAACAGATCTGACCAATAACATCAAAAGAAGAGCTCAGGATGAAATAAAGAGCATCCCTGCCTTGATAGAGACTACGAATAAGCACTACTTAGGAATTATAACCAGAGAAACTGACCAATGGACATTCAAGTTTGGAAATAGAATCCTGAAACTATCTGAAAATAAACTCAATAAACACCCCAAAACTTCAGATGAGGACCACTACTTCCTAAAACTAATCTTCGAACGATGCACTAAATACCTGTGCTTCCACCTAGGAGAACAACGCAAGTTGATCACAACAATAGCAGATGAGGAAGAGAATAAAAAAGAGAGAACCGCCGACAGACTAGAAAGGATGGAAGACGAAGAGTTCCCCAAACCAGGACCTCTCCAAACGAAAGACCACCAAAGGAGTACAAGAACCAAGAGAGGAAGAAACGCCTTGATATCTTAAATATTTAAAGCCAAAAGAAATAAACCAAAGAATCAAGAATAAATGATCCAAAGATAAGAAGAAGGGAGAGAAGGTAGAAACACCCAAGGCGATGAATCCCCGAAAGAACTAAGAGCAATGAGAGGAGAGAACGATACCAACATGGAATGTGACAACTACACCTACACCAATTGGATAGGGAAACTATAAGACCCGTCAATAGGCCTAACCCAGTTCATAGAGATAAAAGAAGAAATGGAAGAAGAACCAAAAACACAGGTAGACCAAACTGATGAAAATCTAAGATCCTCAAGTCCATAAATGCGACAGATCATGAACCACCCGGACAACCTCCAAGACCACTATGCACAATACAAGGACGAAATCATTCAAGAAATAGAGTAGACCTAAGAAAGACAGCATCAAATCAAGAGGGTAGAGGGAAACACCATGGAGGAAAGATCACCAAAAATGGTAACGGAAGGTAAGCCAACACAATTGGAGACAAAGAATCTCTCACAAGCAGATAAAATTAGTCTTCCAGACCCAGAAGAAATCCAGTCCACAAGAGAACGAAATAGGAAAAAGAAGATCAAAGAAAGAAACTTAAGAAAACTAGACTATTATGAAATTGGGAGATTTAAAACAAGTAGAGGAGGAAAAGAAAAAGAGAAAGGATTGAAGGGAGAGACAAAAGAAGAATCATGATGAGTGTTAATTGATTACTACTTAAGAACTTAAGTTTTGGCTGAGGGTCTGAGGTGGGGAGTCCAGAGAGTGAGTGAAGATGCTCTCAAGGTGTGTGTGTCAACGTCAGACATGTCCGTAACTGGATATTTAATTTTAATCAAATAATCAGGGACTATAACAATGATTAATAGCTTATGGACTAGCAGCCACGTCTGGTGTGTTTCTCTACCTCCTTTCTCGCGAGTAGAAGCAGAGGAGAGGTAAGATCCCTTCCATTTACCAATGGGGCTCTTATCCATTAATGATTTAATTTAAAAATTTAAGGGAAGGGACAATGTAATGATTGAGGAGATCAAGAAATAAAGAAGTAGTTCAGTAATCATAAACTAGAAGTATAATATAAGATCAATAGAAATGGGATACAAATAAATGGCATCTAATTGAATATCAAGGCAATCAATGGAGAAATGATCTTAACAAGAGTTTTCTCTCTTCTAGAGCAGCATAAACTCTTAATATTTTGTCATTTCCTCCATCAATTAGTTTGGGAATAGAAGGTAAAAGGGCAGAAGACATGACTTCTTTAATGTTAAGAAGGGTTTCTTTGATCTCTTCATTCTAGCTGATAGTTCTTTAGTTTCTCTTTTTAATATCTTGATTTTATTCTTCCCCATCTTCTCTTAACTATGTAAAATTATACTTTTTAATTAAACTCTTTTTGCAATTAAAACACATAGTTGTCTGTTTTAATTCGTTCAATGCTTTCTTTGAGTTTTAATATTCACAATTGAAATTAAACTACACCTTGGCATTATGTTCTATTACTGAATATTACATGTAATTAGACTATTACAAATGAATTTGAATCTTTTTAATTAATAGAAGTCACTATGATTGTAGTATGAGGAGATTCTACATTCAAGTTACATTAAAGCACTGTCTCTTGATTAAAAGTAGGTGAATATTAGAGCACTATCTCTAATTCTTAACATCCCACAATTGAACCTGTATCGTTTCACATATTTAATATTAAGTCATTTGACTTAGATAAGATATTTGTCCTCATGACTCACACCTCCAAGAATATTGTGTAGATAGAAAGAGGGGATCAATTAAAGGGTTGGGGAAAGTATAATAAAATATAAATACCTACTAAGTTATTGAGAGATACTTTAAATGAAATGAGAGTAGAAGCTATGAGATAATGGAAGGTTTAGGGTGCATCAGTTCCTCAGACAAGATAGTAGGAGACTTTCTCTGGATAAATAAATAACTTGGATCCTACCGCAGTCATAATTAAGACAGTATTCATTCTCTGAAATAGCACCTATTAGTCGACTAAGTCCTTCAACTCCATGAGCATTGCTAAACTTTACTATTAACGTGAGTGAGTTCTTTGGGAGAAAGCGAGATCCTAAGATCCTCACCAGACTTTAGTAAGAAGCAGATCTAAAGATGGAATAGGAGAACCAATTTAAAAATATAAATAAAAGAATTCTCAGACTCAATAAAAAGATCTCAAAAGTCTCAAGGACTCCCAATTCTGAGAAGTGAGAAAGACCTCTCATTTGAGGATAAACCAAGAGGGCCAATTAAATCAGATAACTTTACCTTCTCCGTGTTCGTTTATCTAACTTGATTAATAATAAAGACAATACTTTCTTCAATGAATGTAGATGCTTGAGTTTACTATTGAATAACCAGACAAGTCTGACAATGGGGATTAGAAACAATTAATGTCATGCAGAGTCAAAGCATCTTCAAAGAAGACAACCTTCTGTCAAGAAAGACTCTTGATTGCATCTCTTGATAAGATCCATCTATTATAAGTCAGAAGCACGAAAGAACATGTAGTTAGATTTAATTAATTAGATGCTAATGAGAATCTAGACAACAAAGATGAATGCTTCAGATTCTTTGAATTTTGTGAAGATGAATTCTCGACATTCATTCCACTCTTCAAGACTCTCAAGCTTTTAATCATAGGAGATGGGCTTAACCCAAAAAGCCATGGATCGGTACTCATGTCCCCAAGTACATGGAAACCTCTAATGTTGATATTATAAAGGAGGCTCTTATCTCAATCTAGAATTGATATCATGAGTCAAGTATTAGATCTGGATACTTCTTTGTAGTCTGGATTTGACCCACTGCATGGTGGAGAGCCAAGAGAGAGGGTATTGGGAAAGAATGGGATCTAGAGAAACACATTTAAATAATACATTTAATGCTCTGTACTTTCAACTCTCAGAGGAGAAGGCTTCTTAATTCAACGAGAAGAAAGTAATTAAATTATTTAAAAAGGTGGAAGGATTCTCTTATTAGCATCATACCTTCCTTTTCCTATGGATACCACATATGAGAACTTTCCAACTGTTCTTCCAAGAACTCTTGGACCTATTCTCTTCTCTTTCCTTGAACATTATGAGCCCGCTAATGTAGCTAATTTCCTAGGAAAATCTGTTTATCTAAGACTTGAAACTAAAGGTCTTACATTGACTTAAGCAGCAGCTAAGGCAGTTAGACAAGGTGCTAACAAGGATGACATAATGATGATAACAGAGAATGACAACTGGGTGTATACTGATGGACCATAACTTGTATGCTCATGTATTGTTGATGTATTTTGGAAGGGAAGACTGATAACAAGAGACCACACGATTACAAGAAAGTTGATCCAGATCAACCCTATTGTCAGATCTTAGGTAAATTCAGAATGTACTTACGAAATACAAAACTATTACTCGCATGAAACCTCCCACTTGTTTCAATTCAAAGAGCCAGAATATATGGATGTTGATTGATTTACATCATTAAGTAATACTCGAACCAATGATAATCATTCAAGTTAGAACAGAGTAAGTAGAACAGGATATAACTTAGAGAGTCCGATACATGACAGATTAAATGCACTGAAGAGGATATATTTGATATAACCAAAACCAACATGAAAGGAACCTTAAGCACAGATAAAGAGAATCAAAACCTTAAATTCTAGCTTAAAATATAGAAGCATTCCCCTCATTCAAAGATGTTGCCATTGGTAGACTATTGGAAGATCAACACTTAGATATCTTGGTCATATTGACTTTATTCTTCTAAGCTCATCTTCATTTACTAGACCATTAGTTCCCTTAGTAGTTCTCCTTTGATGTCCAATCAAAGTAAATCTCTAATAAAGAGTATTGATGTGTAACGTTCCCTCCAAAACCTCTCAACAATCTCTCCCCCAACCCCAAAACCCCACATTCTCATCCTCTCTCACAACCCAATCCATTCTCTATCCTCTCTCCCCACCACTTCACCATATCATCCACGCATTACTCCTTCCACAAAAGCACCCCATCCATTCCTCTCTCTCTGAATCCACATCTGTCTTCACTATCAATTCATTAGGCCTTCCATCCCCTCCTTCTTCTTCTTTGTCTATCCTTCCTTAATTTACAATGTATCTCTTAATACTGAGTGTTGAGAGTGTTACGCATAGTGTGTCTACACATATTGTATTGATGTGGTTTAATGTAGTGTTTAGAGATTAGGAGGATGATCAGAGAGGGAAGGTTTGGTGTGGAGAATGTGTTTGAGAAGGCGTGCGGATTGGGAGTTGGAGGGGAGGAAGAGGGGTAAAGGGAAAGGTGGGAGAGGTGGTCTTGGGAGAGGATTAGAGGGGGAAGAAGATTGGAACGAATGGAGAAGAAATTAGACATCGCCTCATTTAGCTCAAGGGGATCTTCTGAGGTAGAGATTACGGTTTTATCTATGCTCTTATGGCTTACTCCTCAGCAGTGCTATCTATGTTATATAAACCTTATCACAACTGGATTTCACCTTACTAATGTGTAATAAAATCAAAGGAAAGTATGTACGATCAAGCAAAGGGAAATTCCTTTTACACGTGTTAGCAACACATAAGAAATTATTTTATTTGAAATAGAATGATTTCTTACCTCCTTATATGCTAGATCCACCAAGTAGTGTCTTTCGCTACATCCTCTCTCCCCTTGATCCAATAGCATTCGTATCTATTCTCGAGGAAGCAATCGAAGCACATGAACTAATTCAAACCTCAAGCAATCCTTAGAATAAACCCCCCTATATCATATCAATTCGCTAACATAATCCTTTAATCATCTTCCACCATCCAAAACCTC
This sequence comes from Diophrys sp. 3 WChen-2021, assembly GCA_021441625.1. Classification (NCBI taxonomy): domain Eukaryota; phylum Ciliophora; class Spirotrichea; order Euplotida; family Uronychiidae; genus Diophrys; species Diophrys sp. 3 WChen-2021. The sequence goes on from JAGYYO010000041.1 coordinate 6,782, forward strand.
TATCAATACCACATCCCTCACTTCCTAAGCCCTCAAACAAATAAAAGAAAGACATCCCCTATAGTAAACACATTAAACACATTCTCCCACTCTGATATTTATCAAACAATGAAACATGATCCATCTAATCTAACTAAAGATGCTGACAATGAAGTATTAATATGTGTTAAGTCAATGGTAGAGGAAGGTGATGAAGCACTGATAGCGCAAGGAGGGAAGGGAGGGATGGGAAATGCTAGGAATGGATTGATGCGTCTGTAAGATAGATTAGGAGAATAAGGAGAATATAGGTAGTATTAGTTAGTTTGAAATGTGTATTGGATGTGGGAATGGTGGGTAGTGGGAAGAGAATGTGGGTCTCTGGGTTGACTAGAGAGTTTCATAATATTGTACATTAGCCATTTACTACTACTGTAAGTGGATAGATTAAGGTTTAGATAATCAAATACAAGTGAGAATAAGGATATTAGTTTCTCTCAGCATCTTGAATGACATTTATAAATTTAATAGTTTATGGATATCTCACTGATCGGCTTCCTGTATGTGATATTCTAATGTATTAAAAAGAAATACCATCCTTATTCATACGTGGAAACTGCATCCCTCTTTGCACGTGTAAAGTTAATAGATTTATCAAAGGCAAGTCTTGTAGAAATGTCTTCTAAAAAGAGTCCCGATTCTTATAACCTCTAGAGTCTATACTACTAAAGCAACAGTCTCATAATGAATGTAAAGGTGCGATTTGACAAATAAAGCAGTTAATGAGGAGTTAAATATAAAATCCAATTAATGAAAAATAAAGTCTGAAAGTTATTTAATAGAACCTAGATTCAACAGTTAGACCCTCTACTAAATTCCCCAATTCCTAACCATAATAAATCCAAACCCCCTCTATTCTCTGATCCTATTTTCACCTATCCCTCTATCTCTTTCCCCCTTCTAACTCACACAACTCATCTCGCCCCCTCTTCCCCCCACTTCCATTCTCCCATCCTTCTCCCTTCTTCCTCTCAAGATGTTCATCTAAGATCCTATCCTAAACAAACACAAGATGCTAATAGTCTACATTATTAAATGGCAATGGAGTAATAGATGCTGGAGAGTAATGCGAAGAAGGTAATGAAGTATATATAATAAATGAAAAGAATAAGTACTTTAATATGATTAATGTTTAGTAATTATATTAATTACATTGTTATTGGAGAATATGACTGATTGGAAGGATATCTATGTTGCTGTATTTTGATTGGACTCTTATTACGTATTCTCATCTTTCTTGAGTGTAATTGTTAGATTCTGTGTTGGTGGAGTGTTGTTGGAGGGAAATGAATTATTGAATACATTAGTAATTTAAGATCCTAATGCACGTGGTTAAAGATTAAGATGAGATATGTGATGATGGGGATATAGATAATGATGATGGGGGTGATAGGATTTGTCAATGTTAAGAATGGAAATGCGGAAGATATCTTTAATATTCAGACTTAGTTTTGATATCTCATAAGTGGCTAAGAGAGAAATTGCATGAAAAGTATTAGATTAGTCAATTAGAGTATGGTCAGAGTGATTGAAATTCGAAGCTTGGGAGTATTCTATGGGAAGACAGCTGAGATTCATAATATCTACTAATATAACCACTCAATACTTTTAATATTCTCCAAGTAAACAAAAACAAGACCAAAGACTGTAGAACATATGAATCACTATTTTGAATTTGTATAGTTTAGTTACTAACCCAGAGCTACTTGATGAAAACTTCTCAATGATAATCAGATATATCTATCTCATTATTTCTCCTTCAGCGGTAAAAGGAAGTCCATCAGAAACAATAGAGTTAGAGTTTGTATTCCTAGACACAATCCAGACATTAAAAAAGATTAAATTAAACAAGATCGGTCTAACGTGAATACATTGTTGAAATTTGGAGGAGATGGATGTAATGAATGCACAGATGCAATTAGTTCAAAGGAAAATAAACAATTAATGGGTCTCACTTCTCTGTAATTAGATCTTTCTTTCATGAATATTAGAAATCATGAAATTCTTGAGAGATAAGGAAGGAATATTGATATTATATTTCCTTTAGATCAGATTCGACAAAAATGAATCTACATATACCTTTAATAAAAAAAGGTTTTAATTCTCCTTCAACTAGCATTCATATCTTCATGACCAAAAAGATACTACAATCATCGTTCCTCTTAATCTATCTAAGTCAGATAAACTATCCTAAGGTTCTTTAATAATACATGGAGATGTGTTGCTAAGCCTCTCTATGTTGTTTGATATCTTCATCTCTAAGCCATACACATTCATGCATTACTAATCAATAGCTATTGAGTATAGTATCAGAACTAGAATATATCAATCCTAATCTATTTGGTATGATGAATCTATTGGAGTAGTTCTTCTCGCTCTATACACGGGATCACACCTACAAACAGAGGAAGGATGGGATACATTTGATGCTAAAGAGATAATAAAAGTAGTACATATATCCATAACTGAAGAATCTTTACCTTTCTCTATGTATTTGTCTAAAGTAGATAATACAATTAAGGAATCCTAAATACTTGCTAAGCATGGGAGATGATTGTTTAAGAAGAAGAAGAGAAGATGTATTTATGATGGCAAGTTATTATTTATCATTCCTTGATTTCAATCTCATCCTCATCTATGAGTTTAGTAATTTCTTTGATAGTATTTCCCTCAATGGTTAATACGAGAGGAACTCTAGTTCCAATGATCTCTTTACGGTTTCTAACAGTCTTAGTTATGGATTTATGTTTAATCTTCTTAGTAATGTTGAATATCAGCGAGTTTGACATTTCCATTGTGTAATACATTCTTGGTTTCCCTCTCAGGCATTTATTAATAATGGTGAAAGAGCGGGAAAACATTTTAAGTTCCAGATTCTGTTTTGCGCCATAAGTTCGATTGGGATCTTGATGTGTTCAGTTCATGGAGCCCTTCTGGTTATCTTTTTCTAAATTCTTGGAAGGGAATCCATAAAGACTAGTCTTGGTGGAGATAATACCGTAACGGAGGTCACTTCTCATTCAAAGACTTTCATGTAGATAAATTTTAGCAAGTTTGGATCTGGTTTAGGTGTCATGATTAATTATAAAATAGCTTTATCAATATATTAAATTTCTTTATTTTTCTATTTACTTCAATGCTAATGATTATTTAAAGTTAAAGATGGATTCAACCAATAGAATTCTTCAAATTTAATCCCAACAACATATATAATCTTTCTTCCGTTTTTAATTAGAGAATAGGTGGTTGGTTAGTCCTGTGATTATATACAGAAAGAATTCTCTAAGTGTTATGAATTGGTCATTAACTAAAGTATGATCCACATCGATAATGAAATGAATGAATTTGTTATTTATATAATACAAATTGGGATTCACCTTGCACTCCTTCTGACCTCGATCACATTGACTGAGGAGAAATGGGTAAATTATTATTCGTGTCTTAATATAAATGAATTAATAATGACGTTAAGTCAAAAGACACTAAATATTAATTTCCTCATGAAGATGAAATTTCTTTAAACATGGGGAACTAATGTGAGGAAGTTGGATGTAAGTCTGTTTCATCTGGATTGGAACAATTCAATGGCAAGTAGGGATGGTCAACACTCTGCATGCTTCTTCTTTGCATTGTCTCCCTTTCCATCAATCTTTATTCCACCTCCCTTGTCGTAGGGCCTGAGCTTAGTGCTGGTATTTCCATAGGGAGGCATCTTATGAATGTCTTCCCATAACGCATGCTTCTTCAAGCCGTTGCTCACATCCGAACATTACCCCATCTTTGCGGAGAAGCATATCTCAGGCGTTCCTTCCCCTCTCTTGTCCTGCATACAGTTGGGATGCCTAATCAGTAAGAGGAAACACTCCTAGCATCGAGAAAACAAAGAAGAAGAAGTATAATCTTCTTAAGAACTGAATTGCAAAACAGGTTGCCGGAAGCATTTCAAATGCTGCTAGGTTTAGGCAGTATGAGTGCTTACCTTAGGTAGTTTCGTTAATTTGTTTTAGACTTTCTCGATCTCTATGCCTGAACAGCAGGCTTGGTTGCAAACTCTCGAATTGTTGAGTCCTCTCCAACCTGGGAATCAGTTAGAGTCTTCTTTGCCTCATGCTGTACTTCATAGAATCTCTGCTTCATTAGTCCATGATGCTCTGAGAGGGACGTAAGGTCTAAGTCTCTTCTAATGAAGAGAGTACAGCATTGGGGTGAAGGATGTGCTAATCTCTTCACATAGCTTCGCTGTCAGCCCCTTTGAGTTCGAATTAGCTCTTTAGCTGACGGGTAAGACACGGGTCAACTCTTGTAGCGTGAGAGCATCAAAGTGTCTGGTGTTGGTATCAGATGGAGCTTTGCTCTAATAATGTCTGTTAGCATGAGAGATTAGTTTAAAGCATTTGTAGAAGTAGTCAATGTACATATTGCACCATTGTCTTTGAATGTATCATTTGACGTAGCTGATCGTGATCATCCATGCTTACTTGTGTTTGATGCAGAGCTTCTAATGAAGGAAGAGTTATCCCATATCTGTGCTTGATTTATTGCAAACATATATTATATTAAACAACAACCTTGAATGCTAGTGCTATCACTAATGTCTTTATATTCCCTACTTAATATCTGTGAGGCTACCTTATTAATGAATCATCCACTCATGTAGACGAAGTGTAATACGTGTATTTTCTCAACTATTCAAATATATATTGGATTCAGGATTGTCTACTTTCTTCATTTAAATTATAAAGTATGAAGATAGTTAATGAAGTTAGTAATACTATTTAGAAGTGGAAACCACTAGGTAGAATAACTCATGTTCCTCAACACTGATGATTATCGTTTCTAACGAAATTATTTTATAAGAGTTCCTGGAGTTGATCATTTACTTTATTTGGGCAAGATCAAGCGGATCCTCCAACCCCTCAAGGAAATAATTAGACGATATTAAATTAAATGAGTTATTTTTAAACCCATAAATAAATTCAAAGAGAAGAAAGATGCCTTATAACCAGAATATTAGTAGTAGGAGAAATACTTTGTGAGACCAAATGGGTTCTTTCATTTTAAATTATGTTGAAATTACTCAATTGTTGTTTCAGATAAAGGAGAATTCCTTGGATATGCATGTAGTCCTTGAAACTCCTACTAAATACGAGGTGACTGCTATAAATAAGGAAATGAAATATGAATAAGCATATAGGTCTAATTCTTAACTACTAAAGAGAGTTTATCTCGATTATTCTATTATAAAATTATCAGTACAATGCATAATCACTTAATTTTCATACCTGCTCTTCCCAATTCTCTCCGTGAATAAGAATGACATATGTATTCTCAAGAAACTTTCTACTGTCTTCTGCCTACAATAACATTATTAATCAAAGGATGAAATATAAATGTCAACTATATAGGCTTTATATTGGATATAGGTCTTATTATTCAACTCCAAATGTGAATTAAATGGACCGTTGGTGTTTTAGTTTCCATATATGCTCATTCTCCATCAAAGTAAGAGCAAAGGATCATGATCCAGCAGCTAAGTTTCCAATGTTATCTGTATTAATATCAGAGACAATTAATTTATTGTTAAGAAGTACATCACTCACCTTCTACTAGGTAGTATACCTGCTGATAGAGGTCTCGAAAGGATCCTAACTGATACATAGAATTGGAAGAAGATATGATAGCGGTAGCCAATAATGAGTAAAATACAATAAAGATAGAGTTTTTAAACCTTGATCTCAATTAAATTTGAGAACTATGAGGTCTTCCTTTCGTGACTGAAGTTTATCCTCTTCAAACTCAACCGGAGAAGTGATCAATCATAGTAGAAACCCTCCATGCCTATTCCAGTAGTGTTGGTTGTCTTGTCTTGCCATTAAATATTAACACTTCCTAAGATTCAATACAATTCTTTCTCTCAGGGTTTCCAATCATAACGTGGTTCTAGGCAGTCTTTGAATCAGTGTAGCTAGCTTTTCCTTTTGAATCATCTTGATATGTGGTTTACATTACACAGCGATAAAGATGTTGATAAGTCTCTCTCTTTTCATTGTCTGATGCGTAGCTATCTCATCTTGCTAATCGGTTGACATCACTCCTCTATATTTTATAATACATTACTAACTGGAAGATCTCCCGGACCTATGTAATGTGCCTGTCCAGTACAGTAATCCATCTCTAGCACTCTTTCGCTGACTGAGCTATTCCTGCATTAGTGGGTTAGATTGCTTATATCAATGCCTATTAGTAATCTTCTTCACTTGTTTCAGAGGCTCATGGATATGATGGATATTTCTTATCATGTCCTTTAATGCTCTTTCTAAGATCCGTTCAATCTCCATCTTTAATGTATAACAAATACTTCTTTGAGGTTTATTCTAATATATTATTTAGATGCAGAGGAGTTGAGTGATAAAAGTCTGTATTAGAATGTGTAGCGTCCCGTAGGTGCCAGGAAGGGAAACCTTTAATTACTCCTTCAACATTTTGAGCTTATGAATAATCCTTAGGCTTGTAAGGGTTGTCTTTATGCGTGCTGGTTAAAGTCTAAAGTAGATTAGTCTTATGGTATACTAATTTAGTTCAAGAGCTTCCGATGCTTAAGCCTTATCAAATCCAAAGTCGTTTATCTGTCTGTACAAGGTTGCTTTCTAATCTAAACTGCAACTCTCTTTTGGATTAATAACTAAGATCTGCTGCTTCTGATTAAGTGTGCGCGACTCTCAATTGCCTTCCTCCATCCGGGTGTGGTTGAAGCTGAATAAGCTCCAGGGGATTTAAAACTATGTTGCTCAACGGTGGGTAACTCTCAATGAACAAAGTCAAATCGCATAGGTATGAAGCTATTCGGATAGTAGCAAAATGTTTAGAATCCCTATGTTTGTTATGTCGTGCTTGTCTCTGAGTTGCCCGTGCTTCCAATTCAGCCAACAAAGTCTCTGCCGCGTTAATAATCTACGGTCGCTCATTGCTTGCAGATGATCAGATAATTTAGAGTTAATCATTGCTGGAATTCCTTTCTCTAATTCTTTGTTAGCGACATCGATAGTTCTTTGGGCATCTGCAGCAAGTTTGTTGTCTTCTCAAAATGACTGTAGTTTAAATTTTATTGGGCGGTCATCTTTGTTAAATCTACTTGTTCTTGATTCTGCTCTTTAACAGCTCCCGGAGGTTTCCGGACTCTCCTAACCCTCGAATTCTTTCAGGTTTTGCAACATCTGGTATGTGTCAATGATGTCAATGGTTTCTGTAGTATAAATCATCTAAGTAAGTCGAAAGTTCACAAAATCTTCAGCTAGTGGCTTGATTGTCTCTTTCATCGTAGTTCTAAAATTCAATGCATGATTACAGTAGTAGATAATGTCATGGATAAACCATTGTGAAGATTCAATCTAAATCAGTACTTTGCGGAGATTCTGTTGACTCATTGTTTCACGTCTTTTTTAAATCACATGTTAATTGATTTTTAAAGAAATAATCGTGTAGTGTTGGTTCTTGATGATTAACTTTCATTAACATCTTCAAGAATTTCATAACATACTCTCTGTACTTTGAAATGCTTGAAAACGTCTTTTCTCCAAAATTCTCCAGTTGTCTATTGAACTCCAGCATAATTAAAATCCATTCCTATGTTGAGAAGAAACCTGAGATAATTAAATTATAATATTTAATATTTCTAAACAGAGAATGATTGCATTTCCATTTGATCAATATTAATAAGATTAATTTTGAAATGCAATCTATTAATAATGAATTGAGTATTGAAGAATATATAGAGAAGAGAAAGAATGAGACGAGAAAGAAATAATAACAGAAAATTGAGTTTAAAGAAAGTAAATCTAATTGTTTAAAAGAGACGGCAAATAGTTAATCAGAATCTTAAAGGTAACAACAACTAAACATTGTTAAGATAAATCAATTATATTCTTATGTTTCTAAGGAGAAAATAAGAAGAAGAGAAAGCCACTACTAATTTAAATTTAATATTATGGCGAATCTAAACATATTATTCAATTAATCGACCCAGACTCACCAGGCATAAGTTCAATTGCAGTGCGTTACCGAAGATCTTCGTCTGAACCATTCTTGAGAGGAGCTGCCATCACACATGACAAAGGAGCCACATGCCATGCATGGTAAGCTTGCTCCTGATTGACATGGCACAGTCAGAGACTTAAAGAAGTGAAAAGACATGACACATCTCTAATGCAAGAGCCTGAGCCATAATGGAAGCTAGTAGAAGTAGGCATGCTGCATGTATGCTCCCCATTCGCTCATTCATCTCTGATTGCGGCAGCATCTTTTCTTATCGTCTGAGAGCTTAAAGAATTAAATGATAAGTAGGATATTCTGACTCTTAGAGTTATAGTTATTTGTTATTTCTTCAACATGAATTCTGATCTTCGGAAGCAGGGATGTTGATCTGATTGAACTCTGACAGTCTCGAGAGGGAGACTTGAGTTGCTTAGGCAACTAAATTAGGAAGGTAAAACATGTGTGCCTATGCCATGTAGCTCTTGTGCGCATCACTGCATCTCATTGTAATCACAAAGCAAAGCATAATGCTCCGCATGCCACATCAGCATTATCCTCAGGTAATATCTAACTCCGAAAATCGATATCCAGAACAAAAACGGATTATCCGGGATTAGCGGAATATCTGTTGAAGCTCAACAAGTGGGAACGCAAGTGAGATATGAGGAATGTTCATAAAGACCTACTTTGACTTAGGTAAGTAGGATTTAGTTTTTTAAGCTCTCAGACACTAAAATGAAACCAACATTAAAGATCATTTCTGGATGATTTAGCCTTCTCTTTATCAAAAGAATGCACTCAACAGTTAACTCTGAGTGTGCAGCGTATAGGCTGGAGAAGGAGGCATGTTAGTTCTATCCCCATGTTCAGCTAAGTGTTACTCAACTAATACAGTCTCCCATATACAAGCCAATAAACAAGCAATTGGTAGCCTCTGCTCATTCATAGTCAAGATCCTGTTCATTCAAAGTGGACAGGGAGAACGACATCACTTGACAGTGACATGGAATGACATTGGAGGTTTGACCTCAACATGGGTGATGGAGGTGACACTCCACACAATACTTATAATATAATCAATCCTTTAGATTATCCAACTTAAGTCAATTATTAATTTAATCATTTTATATTAAAAGATAGATAATCACTTCTATTGAGAGAATGTTGAGTCATTATTAATGTAGCTAATCCTTATCATTAGAATCTTTATTTATTAAGATTTGATTCATAAATTAACTGATTTAATATAAAAACATACTTTAGATGGAGCCTAAATCCTCTCATCCTTGTCCAAGCTGCTATTACAAAGATGGATATGAATCTAGACTTGGAAAGAAGTGAAGGATGGGTAACAGAATTGGAGGATTGCCATCTATTGGTGTCTTGAAACTGCATCAATAAGCAACATCATCACAGCTTAGTTTAAAGATCAAAATAAACTTCTGACTAATAAAATAACCAGTTCATATTTAATTTATTAAAAAGAAAGATCTTACTAAGCTATGTGAATTTCCTTTTTTATCCTTTAAGTTGCTACAGTAAAATCAATCTTTGACACTTGGATTTCTCTAAGAAAATACTTGCTCAGACAAGAGGAATACAGTAACTTAATTAAATTAAATCTGATCGGAACACTGCGACAGCAGTCAAACAGACAACTTCCCCGTTAAAACAGTCGGTGGACCAGGCTCTGTCCCCACTGTCCAAGACTGTACCACAGAGTTTTCAACAGCCCCCAAAGCCAAAAGAGCCTTTAATACCTAAAGACCAGGGTCAAAGGTCCAGCCGAACTGTCGCAGTGTTGACTAAGAAGGGGAAAGGTGAGTAGTTAAGACTTACCTAATGTTTCTTCTCTTCCATCTGGATTGTATTTGTCATAGTCATTATCTGAAATCATTTGAAACCATAATTAATTAATAAAATGAGAAATGAGAAATGAGAAATGAGAAATCTGATCGGGAAGTTTTTAATTTAACTTCTTTCACTTTCAAATTTTTTTATTTATATTCACTCTCTTCTCTCCCTTCCTCAGAGTCTCTCTCTCTTGTCTTTCAATTATCTTGAATACCAGTCATGCCTCGCCATCTTTTCTTTTCACTGTAATAGTTTTTGCTTCTTAGAAAGGACCAGAAAGTCCTGGATCATTTTATCAGAATTCAGACATTAAAGCAAATAGAAATTGATTAAATGAGTTAATTGTTAAAAGATGTGACATTTAATTAATATCAAAGTCTTGATTGTTCTACTTCTGGCCTGAGAAAATCGAGTAGCGGATTTACTACTTTTTCTTTGGTACAAAATTCATTTTCCTGCATCCTCCATGGGTCTTTCTTTCTTATCTATGTGCTTTTTCCAATTAAGAGACTTTTTTGGTTGAAAACACGAAGATTGTTAATCAGTATCTGCATAATACATATTTATCTCATTCACTCTTCCCTTCTCTTTACTGTTTGTTTAAAGACAAGAAGTACAGCTGGATGACCTTAACAAATGATAGTGTAGTAATCAGTTGAGAAGATCTTATATGTATTCAAGGTTAAAATAAGGAAGGTCCTTGGTAGTAGGATAAGTATGCTTAGGAATGGAAGCAAGAATAGATTATCAATGAATGAATTAATGATTAATAAAGATAGAGTCTCTCAAGGTGACTATGAATTAACTAAATGAAAAGGAAGTTTCTACTTAAGCTAAGAACTCAACTCATGTACAGATTTCCACCGTTGAGCAGACAGAGAACACCCACGTTACCTCCGCCAGACCCTAACTAAATAAGGGGGAGGGCTTTAGCGACTCTGCTACTACGTGGAATGGATCTTTCCACAAGTTATATGCTCGTTCGTAATTGACTGATGCAGCAAAGGTGGAAACATATACCCTTTGTCTTGGTCACTCTCCTCCTTTGTCTATGTGATTTACTAAATTTGATTAATAGGGAAAAAACTCATAACAATCCTGACGTCTTCTTTAACTTTGCTATTTAATTAATTAAAGAATAGATTAAATCTAAGACTCTATAGTTTCAAACAGAGTAACAAACAAACATGATCTTTCTTTATAATAAGAAAACTATGCATGAGAATGTTAAATGCTAAAGAGTGACTTATAAGTATATTGTGTCTCCCTATCTCTTACTTAGGATAAGATATATATAGGATACTCCTAATCCTTTGCAAGTATATTCAATATTTATTTTTAATATTGATTTAAATATGTAATCTAACTAAAATTGAATTTTATCTAGAATGGCTGCAAATCTTCGCGAGCAAGCCGGTGTATCAACTTTACTGTTTGTTATTGGACAAGACTATCTAAGTATACTTGAAAGAGAACGTGCATTGAGTGTAGATAAGGAGGGTTTGATTTCTTTAATGTTGAAATTATTGAATAAACATTATATAGGGAGAGTGTAAATATGAGGAGTTGGAGATCAGACTAGCTGTGATGAATTGTTTAGTTTGATCAATATTCACTTGGTCATTTGATTTGATAAGGACACTCTCGCAGCTGTTCTATATAATAATCTATGTGTTGAATTGTCTTAGCTTAGATTTGATTTAGATTTATCGACCAGATCATCAATACATTTCTGATCTCTTCAACTAATAAGGGTCAGGTTATTCTTCATTAGCTACTGCTTTGCCTATCTTATCTCTAATTAATAGATCCTCTCTATTGTCCTACCTCTTAACTCTAAATAATCATTGATATCGTTTGTTATATTAAAGATTTATTTTCGATATGAGTGTTTTTAAAGTTAGTGAGTGTTTCATAACCTACTAGCTCTCTAGCAGGACTGTGAGTGTCTTTATTCTTAAGATGACCCACGAAAGGGATTACTTACTTTCTTATAGTACGACAAAGCAACACTCCTTTTCTTCAGAATTTTAGAAGCTCTTAGTAGGTAAGTGCTTTCATATTCTATAGCAATATCTTCCTCTTCCTTCTAATTAACAGCCATTTACTTACTAAGCAGCAACTTTCATAACTTTCTTCCAGTATAAGGGTCTCAGAGGCACACTGAAGGAGACTTTAGAGGGAAGAGCCTGATGAAAATGGAGAGGAAGAAAGGTAAGAATTTCAAAGAGGGAACAAGGAGAAAGCATGCTGGGATCTTTGGATTGTAT
>JAGYYO010000042.1:0-18848 GCA_021441625.1 Diophrys sp. 3 WChen-2021
AGAACTCGAAGAAAGAGTCCAAGGAAGAAAAGAAGTGAAATTCAGTGACTTAAAGAAGATCTTAGTCATTAAACCTTCATTAATTAAATGAACGAAAGAAATCCACTATAAGCTATGTTAGATGATTAAAGTGATGAAGAGGAAGAAGAACTCAAAGAGAAAGAAGAGGAAATGAGTGTTGATCCTCCAAAAAAGGTAACTCCTGAGAGTGCTAAGGTCAGAACAATGGAGGAGATGCAAGTTGACTAGAGCAAGGGACCTTTCTGTGATATACTTGAGCTTGCATTGCCTTATTAGATACCTGGAGTGATATCTGCTGATTCTTAAGGGTCGGACATATGTTCTTCGATGTCTATCTCCTCTTCTTCTAACTCACAGGGGTCCTCTGGACATCATAGATTTGAATGCACTTTTAAGGGCCAAAAGGAAGTAGAGTCTACCTCTAGCACAATAGTCAGAGATTGTTGCTAATTCAATTAGAAGTCTGAGAGAAGTCATCCATTTGTGAACTAAGAAAAGTATAGAGAAGATCATGCAAGAGTTCATTAGAATAACTTAGAGTTTGTTGAGTGCATCATGAAGAAACCAGATCCCCCTTAGAAACTCAACCTTGTCCTTGACTTAGATCACACTCTTGTCCACGCTTTCTCAGAGAAGAACTGTACATATTCCCCAGAATTAAAAGAACATATCAACAAAGGTAACTCTGAATCTATTTCATTTAGAAGTTGCTCAGATGGCAATCTAGAATTTGGCACCAAATCACCCAAAGACACCTAACCCTCCTACAAAATGAGAGTATTCTTTCGTCCCAATGTCTATGAGTTTCTCTCTCATGTCTCTAAGTTCTGTAACATTTACATCTACACCATGGGTCTCCAATCATACTGTGATGAAATATGTAAAATACTTGACCCCTCTAGCACTCTCATCCAGAAAGCAGTAGGATAATCCCCAGATCAATATGGAAACTAAAGAACTAACAGGTAGAAATCCCTCATTCATATCTATGGCCTCCCAGATAACTAAGGATAATTCCCTAAGAAATGTGAGAATACAATAATTGTTGATGATTCAATATCTGTTTGGGAACAAAGATATAAGTAGTATGTTATCTGTCCTAAGAAGTTTATACCTGCCTATAGGGAAGACTTGCATTTGAGTTAGAGTTTAAATTTATAGAAGTTAGATATTCTTGAGACTCCAATTGAACTAGCTGGGTTTACTTAATTTGAATTTCATGAGCCTAATCCTCAGTAATACTCTCAACTTAAATTTATTCTAGCAGCCCTAATCGATATCTTTACAGAAAAGTACTGCAACCCTCATCTCTACTACCCCACTTCTTCTCTTCTCAAGTCCCATCGTCTTAGAATATTTGATGGAATGTCAATCTATATGAATCATTTCAACATTTACAAGGGACATCAATTAGATTATGACATAGAAGAGTACATTAAGAGAATCATAGTGGAGAAATTAGGAGGGAAGATATGTTAATATGTGGAGGGAAGTGAGTTCAGTTCAGTTCATCATTCATTTAACACCAGTATCCCCAGAGTAAATATCGTAATTAACTTCTCTTGAGTCTTTATCAATTAAACTACCATAAGCTATCTTAATGCTAACTATGTTGTAGTTCCACTTCTCTTGTTTTGCGCCAGTACCACTATTCGGTTAATATCTCTGTTTGGCAGAGTTTGAGTCAGATAGCTAAGAGCAGAAGAATTCGTCTTACAATAACTACCTTTTTCTTGATCTGTTACCACATTGAGTACAAAGACTACTAGTTATTTATCAAGTGAAGTGGAAATAGCTGAAGCTCCAATAGCTTTGGCTAGGGTGTTCTCTAAATTAATATCAACTGGAGATGTTGGTGACGGGTTGTCAGCGTCTAATTACCCAGACGTTGGGTCAGATCAGAATTAACCTACGTAATAGGTGTTTATTTGTTTTTAAACCTATGAACTATTTATTTCCTACACAATTAATTAAATGGCATTTGTATTGATATCCATTGCTTTCATGTTCAAAATCGCTAATAGTACTCTGCAAGAAAGAGGATAAGGGGTAGGTGTTCAATCTTATAAAGCATGCTCGAGATTAAAAGAAATTTGGGACATTTTATTTCAACATAAGAAATGATGACGGAAAATTTAAGTATGATAATATTTTGGGGGTTGAGCACACAACCTGCCACCTGACCTTCTATAGATCTTAACACTCTATAGTTAGTTTCTCTTATTGTATGATTCCTTAATGTTGGTAAATGTTAAAGAAAAATTTCATTAATGTATAAGGAAGATAATATGAAGCAAAGCAATTTACATTCAATATGGATTCATTTAAAGAATAGAAAAGGTAGATCGAAAACTTTCATGATAAGACATCATAATTATAACTAGACTTGATAGATGTTAAACTAGCTCCTGCAGAAGGCTTCCCCACAGTTACACAAACTCTTGCGGCAGTGGAATAAATCAAACTCTAGGATTCCACTGTTGGCAAAGTCGGCATTTTCCCCTCATAGTTGCCGCCCCCAAAGCTAAACTAGAGTATGCCACTGGAGAGTTGGCTTTCTCCAGGTAACCCTCCCAGGATTTATTGAAGTGAGTGGCTCCACTGACCGCTCTGCAGGAGCTAAAGGAGTTATCAGAGGTCACTATAAAAGCTGTGGTGGACATTAATTTAAATATTAAATGAATTCTAGGACATAGAAGAAGAAGAAGAAGAAGAAGATGTTAAACTAAGAGTCTTATTAAGGACATAGAGAATACATCGCATTTTAAATTATTGGACCTCAAGGCATTAATTAAATACCCCTTCCTTCAAGGAATATGATACTCTAAATTTCAGTTAAGTAAGATTCTCTATAAGTGTAACTTATAGTCATGCTGTTAAGTTTCCTTTCCTCCTTCCCTACAACTAACCAAGGTAATGGAATTAGACATCAATATTATCTAACATGGGTCTAAGGAAAGAAGGAGTATACAGAATATAATTAATATCAGCTTGTATTTAAGGTAAACTTACACTCTCTTACTCTTGTTGTAATAGGATTAAATAGAAATAGAGTATTCCTTTATATGTAAATGTGTTTATTAGATGTGTAAGATTAGCATTGCCTATTATTTAGTGTCTAATTATTAGAAAGTAAACTTATCTAATTATTCTAAACTTCTCTCAGTATTCATTCCTATCATCCTTTATATGGAATATAAGATTACTAGTTTATACTCAATATTATTAAATAATTATTAATGAGATGTTTGGCTTAACTAAATCCACAGACAATAACAAAAGCTATCATAGATTCTTTAACATAGCCATTATTAATAATTGAAACATTTATGTTATTGAGTTTGTCTTAAGGTATCATGAAATATATTAATGAATATTATTTAATACCCCAGTAATACAATAGTAGGAAGAGTATTTGGTAACAAAATATTTAGATTAATCGGACCTCTTCTCTATGGATTGACTTTATTAAACTCTGATATATTTAGATTCTATTTCAGAGATTACTCTACCACCTATGAAGTAACTAGGACTTAATACACAATAGAGATGTTTTTAGGTGAGTAAAATGAAGTGTAAAGAGGAATCAGGGAGAGGGCACTGGAGATTTTCAAAGCAAAGAGAGATGTAAAAAAGGATACAAGAATAGGGGAGAGAAGATCACAAGCCATTGTGAGCATGAGTGAGGGAGAAGGTGGATATGACTAGGTGGGGTTAATCAAAAAGAATTAAACAGACATACAAGCGGAGGGACGGACACAACTGATAACCATATTTGGTCCCAACGAGTAAAGAAATGACAAAGAAATTGGAACTAGGGTAATAGAGATATAGGAGGGACACGATACTGGGGTAGCAAGGATCCTTAGGGCTGACTATACACGGATAAGACAAAGAATGAAGGAACCTGGATTCGGATTGGCTTTCCATAAGCAGAGTGGAGAAGCGACGAAGAATGGTACAGTGGAGGAAGAAGGGAAGTGATTCATTCATGGCACTGTAGGGTGGAAGAAAGACTCATACAGCAGAAGATTAACTAAATGTATAATAAATTTAAATATAAATACATGTAATCCCGACCCAATGGGGTCGTAGAGAAAAGGTGATCACCCCAACAGAAGACACAAGAGGTGTCAAGGTGATAACTTGCAATATCAGATCGGTTGAGAACAGGAGGAATAGAATGGCAACCGTAAAAAGGATAGATAAGGAGATGCCTGACTTCGTCATGTTACAAGAGAAGTGGCATAAGGAAGCAGGTAGGACAGTACATAGTAACTATAAATAGTATGAAACACGACCATGTAGGAACGAGGGGGTAATGATCCTAGTGAGAAAGGACTGGGACAGTAGGAGAGTGTTGAAACTTGGCAACACACACATCATGGTAGAGGCGTGGAGAGGAGAGTAGGCGACTTGATCGACAATCATGAGTGCCTATCACAATCCAATGAATAAGGAAGGAGTCTAGGTAATAAACAAGATGATACAACGTAGACCATTTTTATTGTAGGGGGGATATGAATAGGGATGAGAAAAGGGTAAGGAAACTAGTGAAGAGTGGGAATGGGGTTGAAGCCACTGAGATCAAAACCAGGGGAGAGAAGAGCATAGATATGATCGTGACCAATCTTTAGAGGAAAGATGACCCTAAGACAATTGTAGTGGGGAATAGTGACCACAAGGCCATTGTGGCGACATACAACTGGGAAGAGCTTAGTGAACCAATATATGTGAAAGTAACACCCTCAAAGAAGGCAGTTACATAATGGATTAAGCAAATTGGGGGAGGAGCGCTTAAATAATTCCCATACAAACCAATTAAGTAAGCTCTTCCGAATGTTCTACCGCAAAGTAGACTACTCGAAGGAGAGATACACGTGGATACCCAAGGAATACGCCACACTGACAGGGCTGGACTTGGATGAACTGGACAGCGAGATGATGAAGGAGTGGCGGAGGGTCCGGTTACGGGAGATCGAGAGAGAGTTCTAGAACGGAATGACTAGCAGCTAAAAATGTTGTAGATGAAGAAGTAGGGGAAATTGTTCAAACGAGTACTGGAGGATGGATAAGTGCTGGAGGAAGAGGAATCAAAGAAGAGGATGACTAAGTGTATAAGGGATACATTTACTAACGGATAGATCATGTAACCATGTGGTGCGAAATGTTAGATAAATTAAATGGCAGACACTTGCGGAAATAACTCAGACAAAGCACTGACAGGGTTGCTAACAGAGAGAGATTAGGTGGAAGACACTGCAGATTGACTCAAGGACAAACAAACAAGATGGACGCAGCTAAATTCAAATAACCCGCAAGAACTCAAGACAGGTTGAACAACCAATGTCATGTAATGAGATTTATGCTTTAATCAAATCAATTATCGCTTAACTTATGTAACAACTTAGTAACCAATTAAGAGGAGACGAATTCCAATGAGAGAACTGGATAAAAGTACTTTGGATGGGGTGATCCACAAGGCCATAGGGGATACTATGAACCGAAAGGCAATGGGAGTGGATCTTATACCAGATGAAGTGCTTAATGATAGGAAAATCAGGTAAGTGATGACTGGTAGAAAAGGAATGCCGGAGTACATGAGGACGGCTCGAGCGGTTGTCCTGTCCAAGGACGGGAGAGAGAACACCAGAGTAGACAAGACGAGGATACTGGCAGTGCACGGACCCATCACGAAGATAATCGAGAGGACAATTTTGTACCTGATACAACACATGATTTGGAAGTAGATCAACCATGTACAGAGTGGTTTTCGACCTGGATATGGGACACATTACAACTAAATGAAGTTGACAGAGAGGAAGAAGAGGGATAATAGAAACAAAAAGGGAACCTATGTGGCCACAATCGATGTAAGGAAGGCATATGACAGTCTCAACAGGGAGAAGATGATAAGAGTATTCGAAGAGAGCATAGGAGGAATAGGAGAGGAACTGTCCCAGGAGATGAAGAGGTGTATAGTGTAGACCGTGAGGTAGATATATTAGAAAACGATGATAGAATATGAGGGAACAAAGATAGAACAGAGGAAAGGGGTGTTCCAGGGTGAGTACTTTCGCCTATCCTTTTCAATCTATACATGTAACAGGTTGTGAAAGATGTCCCTGACCACGTGAAGAAAGAGTGTATGCTACTCTATACGGACGATATTCTAGTATACACACACTCAGTGGAAGACATGAGGGCATCGCTGGAAGTGATCAAATAGAATCTACAGGAATGGGACCTGGACATAGCAATGGAGAAGACGAAGATGATTACCAATAAAAGCATATTGAAAGAAGTAGCAGGAGTGAAGGTAGACAAAGTAATTACATACCTGGGAGTACCAGTAAGGTTCTGGAAGACACACCTCCTGAGGGAAATAAATCAGAAGATTAACAAAAGAATCAACTTTGTGAAGTACAACGCAGGGGTATTACAACTGGGACAGCACTAAGGAAGATGATTGGAGAGGTCTACCTGATGTCGTCACTCTTATACATACTACAACCACTAACCAATGCTGGGATGGTTGAGGAAACAGTTGTGTTAAAACTTATGAGGAGGGTAGATAAACCAAACCACTTAGAGAATACAACGATGGAGAAAATACTAGCCATACAACATTGGATGGCGAGAATGTAAGACAATAAAAGGAGAATGATGACTCTAATGGAATTAGAAGAGGAAAGTGTGTGGACGAGTGAAGAGAAAGCAATGGGACCAAGTATAGACACCAGTGTAATTAGGAAAAGAGAGGCTATAATAAATAGGAGAATGAGAAGGACCTCGAAACAATGGACTGTACTAACCAAGATCCTCTGGAGTAGACTGTATGCCTAGGGAGTTACTGTCAAGTGTAAATGCGGGGAAATGGGAACCTGAGAAAGCACGCCAAGTGCAAAGAGGGCATAAGGAGACCGATAACCAGACTTAATGATTTTTAAATATGACATGACGAAACTAATGTTTAACTAAACTAACTTAATGAATCCAAAGAAGCAAATTAGATTGCCAAAGCTGTTTGGGTGTTTATCTTTGTTGTGATTAGTATTCCCATTTTAGGTCAAGAGAATCTTATCAGGGTGTGAAAGTCATTCATTGACATTATAAGGGAGGAAAGCGCAAGTGCCCTTTCTCCCATTTCTTATGAGTTTGACAAAGGTAACAGAGAGGGACGGGGTCCCAACTTATGATTCAATGAAGACTTTAGCATTGATTGAGTCAGGAATGACTAGCACATAGAAAAGATAAAATAGTCCTAAATAAGTAGAATAAGAAAATGGCAGTTAACTATTTACTAATGCATTTTAATAATCTTTAGCAGAGAAGCTAGATTTCAATCGAGTGGCAGACTTAAGTAAATCCTAATGGAATTAAAGAACTAACACAACTAAGTCACTTTGATTGCTGAATGAACGAATGAACCAGATTAAATGAGAGAATGGGATAATGGATTTTCACTGACAGACAAATGAATTAGCTATAGACTAGGCCAACTAGATGTGGAAGTCGCTGACAACTCAGACATAGGTCTGTAAGGAGAGATTACATTAATAAATAATAAAATTAATTAAACATTTGTCAACCGGACAGAGAAACCAAAGAGGGAATGACAGGAGACCTTCACCTATGGGGAATTGGAGTTAATGGAACAAAGAGAGTAAACAGGATCCCAATAGGAATAATGATTGCAGCAGAAGCGGAGTAGGTATGCCAGACATGGGATAGGATGGGAGATGTCTTCAGAGAGATCAGATGGATGAGAAATGGATGAGAAATGGGTATAAGCAGATGCATATGATTATGTAGGTCTACTCAGGAGCTGCCCATTTGTACAGACCAGGTATCTGTCTGAATGCACTCAAGACCAGATCAACCAGAAGAAGAGAGAGTAAGGCAAGCATGTGGAGAAGTAGGATTCCAGAAATTAACCCAAGACATCAATTGGGTGGTTGGTGGACAATGGGAAGGATCAGATGGGAAGAAGGTAGTGAAACCAGGAAAACATATGAAATGCCACTGTTCAAGATGGCCTGTAGAAGGGTCAGCCACCACCCCAGAACTTTCAAGTACATGAGCCAGATGACATACGGAAAATGAGCATGCTAGTATAGATAGTTACACATAGCACAGGATTATACGGAGTTAGAAAGCTAAAATTTGGAATCTAACAGTTGGAGACACTACTACAGAAGACAAACCAGAACCAACTTTGGAATGACAGGGCACTGGAATGGATGGAGACTAGAGATGGGGCAACACAGGAGAGAATACTTAAAGAGGGAGACAAGATTAACTTATAATTCGAAGGATAAATGTCCCACCTCATTGGACCCAGAACCATATCAGGAGAGCAAGGATGATGCCAGAAACTTGAGGGCCTATAACTACTGATTGAGAACAGCACTAAGATTGAGGTAATCACATATAAGAGAGTAGGCGAACAAGAGGGGAAGAACAGAGAGAGATATGGACAGGAGTAATAGAACAAGGGTATATTATAAACAGATAAATGGATCGGAAGATATGGTATTGGCTAACCTCTTAAGATCAAACTCCGAGACCTCTTCCAATTCTGGCTTGAGTTGGTTTCAGAGAACATCCGATCAAAGCTTTAGATCAGGGCAAACCAAACGGAGTATCAAAGAATCAAGACCAATTGACTGGAATGGATCAGGAAGAGTCAATGCGTGGACCTTATGCTTGAATAGGGTGAAATGGAAGAGACAGAATAAATGGGCTACTAGGATGGGGAGTGGAATTGGGAACGAGAAAGGGAGGAGAACAGACAGACCTGAAGGGAGAGAAGAGATAGAGAATAGAAGGGAATCCAAGGGAGAGTGAGAGGATGAAAGAGAATGATGAGGGGTGGATTGATGAATTCTAATTACCCTCACTTCCATCATTGCGCGAGAGTGAAAGCTTACAAGATGGGAACATGGGGAGGGAAGAGGCACCCTTGTATGATAGCAATGACGACATCATAGAGATGGAGGACCCGCAGGGACGGAAAGAGAGAATGGAATGACCGACGATGAATGTAGTATAGTCTATATAGAGGTAGCATCGGAAGAAGAATAGATGCATAGCGGACTTGATACAGAAGATGAGACTAGAATGACACATGTGGTAAATGACCCAACAATAAAACAGGATATTGCAAAGGACACTGACAGAGAGAGAATAGGTGATCTATGATTATTTAAATCTAAATCTATAATTTAGATAAATGTGAAGCTAATTTTGATAAATTGGAAGACAAGATTAGAAAAATAGGAATTCCCTTCATGTCCATGAAAATTGGAGCCATGCATGGAGGTGATTTTTCTGACACAGGATCTGTAAAGAAGAGTGTGAGTAGTATTGATAAGAAACCAAAGAATAAAGTACAAAGCAGAAGTGAAGGACTTTTTAGTTAAACTATTAGAAGGATTAATACAAGAAGCTGTTCTTAAAATGAATAATGATACTATACATTTGAGCATTAAAGAATCATTTAAATAAAGAGAGTGTTTGTTGCTGTTTAATTAAACATAGAGAACTCAATGATTAACATAATTTAAATTGAGATTAATGGAAGTAATAAAGATTTCCAATGAAAGGAGCTTAAATCCAATTAGTTTAATACTGCCATATTGGCAAAGACACTACAATGATTTGCTTCTCTATAGAGAGTGCACCAATCGAAGTGGCAAGCTTAAATGAGATCTCTTCGGAAAGATTTTAATGAAAACTGGAGTGCTTTAAGTGAATGAATTGGCATCTCAAATCAAAAAAAGCTAACTTTAAAATATCCCTCTGCGTAAAATGATAAACCATATGAAGCATGTTGCTATGGAGCAGGAAGCTCAAAAACTACTCAGAGTGAAGAGCATGCACAGTGAGGGCTCTTCACTGCAAGAGATGAGAGCAAAATCAAATGACACAAACGCAGATTGTTCAGTTTATTTTGGGGTTTTCATATATGTCACTGAGCAACTGTATGAGGAGTCTGACCTTTTAATATCAGACAGGAATGACTATTTACTTGGAAGACTTGGAACTCTATTCTCTTTTGTGTCAATACAAGTGTCTTCGTGAACACATACATTGACATTATCCACATCAGTCCCACATTCACAGACATTATCATCATTGACTTCTGAAGATAATTTAACAGATCTAATCTGAAGTTAAGACTGTTAAAGTTTTGTACCTCAAGTGGGAGGTGACTAGTAGGTAGTAATCTGAGACAGGTTAAATCTGTCGGAGGATTCTTGAGCAAATGCCTGTGTAAGGTGGTCAAAATACCGCACTAATTTAAATGCATTTTAAATAAAGAATGACAATCTTAACAATCAATCATACTTAATAAACAAACATGCAAATCAATTGAAATTGTCCATGAAGAGTTTGATGAGACGAAAATTATAGCAGAAGATACAACACCTAAAGGTGTTCCATTAGAGAGTCATAATGACACTACTGCAATAAATGACTTAGGAAGAAAGACACCAGAGAAAATAAAATCAATTGAAGATGATAGGTGTTCATCAGAGATGAAAAAAGACAACATTAGAAAATCAACGAAGAAATCAGTTAAATCTAAAGACTTATAAGCTCCCATTAAACGCTCCCATTGAACCTTTATCTAAGACAGCATCAGGATATGGATAAGATTTCTTCCCTAATCTCTCTCTTAGCAAGTCGAAGAGAAGCATGAAGGTGTTCCTGAGTTAAATCTTGTTTCTAAATAAAAACTAGAAAGAGCTTAAACATTACATAGAGATGATTCATCTTCTAAAGGTGCAATGTCTGATCATGAAGAATTAAAAATGCCAGTTAAATAATTAAGTCTTTAACCTAAAATAAAACTGCCTCCTATTAAGAATAAACATTAAACTGACAATAGTCTTAAAGTGTTCTAAAAAGAATTAATCATTTGAACCAGCCTGTCTACAACCAGAATTTGGATAGCACATGACTTTGAAAGAAAAATACAAAAAGAAACAACAGCAGCGGCTGCAGCAGCTGAATCCCTTAAGAGTTCAATTGCCAATTTCTCAACTATTTCTTTTTTAAGCTTAAGGAAGTAAAGAAGTCAAAGTAAATGAGAGTATGGCAACTGAAACTAATGTTACTATTAAGACATCATTACAGAAGAGACTAACTCTAAGAGACAAATTCAAACTAAAGAAAGATGGCGGAGAGGAGAGCGTGGCACTGCGAGAATCAATCTAATACGTACGACAAATCCCATCTCAACCCACAGAATCGCTGCTTGAAAGAAAAAGATATTCATTAAAGAACAGTAAATGAAACTATAATCATTCTCTGAGAACAGGCAAGAAAAACTCAAGTAAAGAATTAGAACAAATACGTTAACTAAAAACAAGGAAAGGAGTTGTCACTACAGAAGAGAGTAACAATATAAGTAGAATAGGATCAAGAAAACAATGTAAAGAAGAAGATTGAGAAGGTTAATTAACCAAAGGGAGGTGCATTAAGAGAATGTTGATGGAAATGAGAGGAGGAGACAAAGTACTCTTTGAATGCAAAGCTTGCAGAATGAACTACATGCAGGAAGAGACAACTCATCAGGGAGAGTGACATGCGACAAAAGAAAGGAACTTATCAAGATCACTTATGATGCATCTGGAATGAAACAATTCTAATGCTAGAGACTTCTAATCCACTGGAGAACTTCTATGCTTTTCCTGGAGATGTTAAGTTTGAAAAAGTCAAATAGTCCAAAGACAGAGTCTATTTACTAGAGTGTATTCTAGCATCTTAAAGACATTTCTATTGGTTCCAAGAGAAGGATAAAGAACAAGATGCGGAAAGAGTCAAGAATATTCATAATCTACTCAACCATATTGATGATTCGGTTCAAGAAGCCACAGGACCAGTAACTCAGGGAGCTGGGTTCTAACAACCAGCTCAACCTCAACCCAGTTTCACTAATACTGGCGGAGCTAGTAGTGGTGATGTTGGAGCTGGAGACAATGTGGGCGCTAATCAAGAGCAATTGAATCAAATATTACAATAGTTTAAGTTGATGCCAGGAATGCAACAACAACAAATGGGACCTAGATCACCTTCATTAAACGATATCATTACACCTGATAGTCTAGATAAAATGATTGAAGATCCAGTACATGCTAAAGTTTAATTAATCATCTTGCAGAAGGATAATAGTCTCAAGATGGAGACAGAGAGAACTTAAGATCTTTGACTTAGGCCATTCAGTCAGATTAAATCTAAATCATATTGATCATGCTTGGTTTGGATCCCTCTGTTTTGAACAATGCTAGTGACGGAATGGGTGCTCTGATCAAGGGATTGATCTAAAGTACTCAAGCAGCAATGATTGTGTAATACAATTAATTAAATATGTTCTAAAAAGAAACATCAACATTCAAATTGAGGAGATCTAATTATATATAGTGATGCCTATATAAGTATCAATACATAAATATAGTATATTCAATATCTTATCTTGCATCCACAGCTGTCACAGCTGTGTTAGCTAGACTAAGATATATAATTTAAAATTGAATTAAAATAGTGGATGATAAAAATCGATCTTGAGTTGTTTGAAGCTTAACTTAACGAGCGCAGTTAAACTTCGGGGGTAAACCCCAATAGGGTGTAATTCAGGATTATAGTCATAGACAGTCTCAGAACCACACCTGTGACAGCTGTGGATTCCCGACTAATAATCCATAGCTATAAATCACTGTAAATGTTCTTGATGTAAGAGAATTAATTTAAATAATAGGGATTCATTCATTCATTCATTTTTATTATAAATGGCAGATCACCTCCTCTATCTGAAGAGGATCACGAGTTTGGGGAAAGGGTCTTTTATCCCTTTTTTCTTCGGGAGGGGGTCACGTCCCCTAAGGGACTTCTACTGTTATAGGAAAGGGGAGGGGTTATAATCCCTCCCTCTTTGTTTATATTAGAGGCCATTAATTAAATCAAATTTATTCTATTTGACTCGATCTTGCTATATGAAAGGGATGACATCCCCTACAATGATTAATTGAGGGCATCCCTAAATGCTTCTTTATATCTTAATTAACAAGTTTTTAGAGGAGAATTCAAACTATTAAGTGACAGAAATGAGAAATGGATGAAATCACTTCTAAAGGAAGAGATTAAATTGAGAAACTGAAAGTCTAGAGAATATTAAGTTCTTTAAAGAGAATAAAATAGAAGCTAATGAATTAGAAGATGCTGCTATTAATCTTAGATATTAATTTGTCAAATACTCCGAAGTCATATTTGAAGAAGGAACAAGAGGAGATAAGTTTTATATTATTTTAGAAGGAGAAGTAGAAGTCATGATTCCCAAACCTGTACCGGTTTCGAGAGCACCTAAACAATCTGTTATCCCCGACAACGCATTGTCAGTTGGGCCTAGAAATCAAGGACACGCCCATCTATATTCTAGAAAGTAGACAGACCTCCATATTTCATTGACAACAAGGATTTTAAAAAGAAAGAAACTCAAGCAAATGACATGGGAAGGAAATCAGTTCTTGGGTCATTAGCAAGTGGTAAGAATTAACCAGTTAGATACATGACAAGAAGAGGATAAGCTAATGCAGAAGAATTAAATTAGATCACAGGACAGAAAACTAAACTAATGGTAAATGCACCTCCAAGATACAGTATTACAGTAGAAAAGATGCTTTTAATAAGAGAAATCAAGTCTTTAAACAAGTTAGTTAGGTGTAAAGCCACGTGCATCTGATATAGGTGGCAAGTACAATAGACCAAGTGAAATAACTGGATTAGACAATATAAAAAAGAGAGGCAGTATTAATATCTAGAATTCAGCTTAGATTGAACGAAAGAAGTAAAGACAAAGAAGACATCAGTAGACTTATCCATGAAAAATATTACCAGATTCAATGTAATAATCAAATCCTATGAATTCCCTTGGAGCCTAAATTATATGAATATCGTAAATCATTTGCTCGTAGAAGTAAACTAGGATTCACAGTCCCTATTCATCTATAAGAAAGTGAAAGTCATTCATCATCATTCTCTTTGTCTGAATCATCTGTTTGGTCAGTTGGACCAGAGAAGGTAGCATGAGGTAAGGGAAGAGTAACTGAATATTCAATTAAAGAGAATTCAGGAGATGACTCTTAGAATGAATAAGAGAGTAGTTTTGGAACAGATACTGATGACTATTCTAAAATGAGAAAGATAGCAGAGGAACGCCTATCTCTCTTAGGTGTAAATGATAAGTACTATTAAGTATAGAGACGAGATTCTTTCTTTAAAAATCATTAAACAATGGATTTAAACAGAATGATAAATGGCCTCCCTTGAAGATATTAAGGTTGTCTTTAGATTGATATCCCATTTTAAACCTATTGGACATCCTCCGGGATGTTTTATTTGTTTGACACATCATGGACATCCTCCGGGAGCTTGTTAAATGATTGAAAGAATTTCAACAATGGATTTCAACAGGTTATTGGGTATGGTGGATTCAACAATGGCTAAGAAGAAAGCCGATGGGAAAGCATAACCCAACATCCCTCTCTCACGCAACGTAAGTGAATCTGTTTGGATTAATGAAGAACGCCAAAGAGAGTGGTATTAATGGTAGTGAATGCATTCAGGCTTCTTTTTACACGTTGACACCGGCAATCTGTTTCCCATCCTACATTGATAGCACTTGGATTCCCTCCCTGAGCTATCTGAATGCCATTATTGCGGATGCAAAGATCTCTTTGGGACACTCATATGCTATGCAGTTAGAGGACACTTACCTCTGAAATTTAAATTACTAAAAAGCGCCATTAATTCTTCTGGTCAGGGAATCACACATCAGCATCCAAACAGTAGATAACCAGCTGCATGTTCTACCTTGATTGGGAGAGACTCTCTCTGAGAGAGCCTCACAAGTATCCCATTTCCCTGAAGCACACTGTTGCTTCAACATCACCTGATCGAGGGAAGACAAAGCACAAATGCTCTAAGACATAAAGAATATGTGTTCCTTAGACTTGCTCTCCACCCATAGCGCTTAAAGTAAGTTCGCCTATAAGAGATAAACACGATGGATTCGTCCCCACTGATGGACGCACAACGACTAACACATCCTTCGAATCGAGTACAGAGGACTATATATAGACATGCTCATGACTATGGGCGGCAGAAGGTGTTATTAATGCTATCACCGGTGCTGGACATCCTCCGGGAACCCAACTATGGCCTGCATTAAAGTTTGATGTGGACAGGATCAAGGCGAGGTTAACTTTATCCAAGAGATTTATCAGAAGTACAGAAGGGTTTACCTGAACGCACCGAAAGGGTAAGTCAATAGTTTCAGTGAAGTCTTCTTAAGCTGAATGTGAGTCTCTGTAAGCCAATGCGAACTAACTTACCTTCCGGAATGCCCTTGATCCTATAACTAAAACATTAATTAAGGTCAGACTAGGTCTCGGACATTGTCCAGTACCTTAGAACTTGATCAACACATAATGCCAACAATTAGTACTCTTGGAAAGGGAGTGTTAAATGATTATTTACTGAAGCTTTACTGAAGTATAGAGACTAGATGTAGGTAGTTCATTTAGAGAGATAGCTCTTATTTAAAATAAACCAAGAAATAGAACAATCGTTGCTCTTGATAAACCTATTTATGATAGATCACCTAATCAGATTGAAGAGAGATAAGATAAGCATTTGTGTAGAGTGTTCCTTTCTTTAAAGAATGGTCGAAAATGGCTATATGTTTTAATACTCACTTAAGAAGAAAGAAATATCAAGAGAACAAATTATTTAGAGAAATGAACATTCTAAGTATTTAAGAAAGTAAATTAACCTGAAATGAATGCTAAGACTGATTCATTTAATTTGATACTAAAATCACATTTAAACCACGAAAGAAAGATTGATCCTAAGTCAATTAAACGAATATTCTAACTTAATTAGAAACTAGCACATAAAACAGAGTCAACTCATTTTAAAGCTTAAGTATCAACAGTTAGTAGTGGGAATATTCTGCTGGTTGATGATGGTATACTCTGTAGACCATCATCTTATACAATTAAATGTATATCTGAAGAATGTATTGTTGCGGTTGATGAATTCTAAAAGACAGAGAAGAATTATCTAGGGACTATTGACTAATTAGCAGATCATTCAAGTAGATTGAATATGGAGTACTTTAATGAATAATTGAAATGAATGCAATCAATAAATAGACTTAACCTCATAGGATTAAGATATTTACATAAGCGCTGATGAAGATAAAGAAGATAAATCCTTGGCAATGTAAAAGAAAACAGACATCAATCTTAAAATCTAAGAGATCCAAATAGGAAGTAAAACAATGGACAATACTCCCATCAAATCTAATAGAACAATGGAATTTAGTTCTTCTATCTACCTACTCAAATTCTTTCTTAAAAAAATCAATTAACTTGCGAATAAAACAACATGAGTCAATGAAGAGTTGTAAAAGATAAGAGACAAGCATGATCCTCTCCCACTGTCTTGGGTTCTTAGTACAGTGAGACTGTCAAGAGGCATGAACGTACCAAAGACTACAATTAGAAGTTCTGAAAGTAAATGGAGGACACTTACGGTTGCATTGACTATTTCGCTAGAAACTCAAGCTCTGCAAAGTTCGAATGCTTTGATGGCCATGAAAGTAATACCGTTTCTGAACATTTGTTTGAGAGGATCACTGACGCTTTGAAAACAGACATAATGTACCATGGTGTTGACTTTAATTCAAATCCACACATGTTTGGAATTATGAAATTAATGCACTTAAAGGGAAGGGATTAGAAGTAACTATACCTTTATTGACTTGACTCGCAGTTGCCACCTGAAAGAATCCTGGTTAGAGTGTTCGGAGTGTCTCTGGACTCTGAAAATGCTTGAAGATTATTTAAATAAAAAGACATGCAAATTCAAATAAGGATTAGTTTCTAATCATGGAAATTTAAATACAGAGGTTGTATGACAAGAGAACGATTAGCAAGACATTGCAAGGCAAGAGAGCGACAATCTAAATTCTAAAGACCAGAGATATGTTTCTTACCATTCTTTGTGCCCTAATCTCCACGGGAATTGCTCACCATCGAGCAACACCAAGTTTAATACACCTAGAGCTTCACTGCTCTAACCACACTGTAAGGGGAATGATATGCACTAGACCGAATATACACTTCAGCATTCCAAAAGGAGCGTAGTCTGATACATTTAATATTCTCAAGTCAAGTGAAAGACAAAATCCCAGTCACTCAACCAATTGCAATCCTCCACACACATATTAATTCGGTTGAAAGAGCGCAAGTTCAACTATAAATAAATACAGATACAAAGGTTTCTCGTCCGGACAATTCCCTGAACGCTACACATGCTAGCACATACTTAAATCACTCAACTCCATCTGCTGCTTTTAGTATAGCCTAACATCTTCAAAGAGATACTCCTTTGAATATTTTAATGCAGTAAATATATAGGCTGAACGGATTCTCCGAAAGAACAATAAAGAACACGATAAGTATATCCAGCATATCCATGAGCATCTGAAACAAGTGTAGAAATTGCTTAGAGGCATTGAAGTAAGTCCAAATGTATTCAATCAACGCTAATGAAGGAATAGCTCAGTAAGAAAGAGAGCTTGAGATGAATTATTAAACTGGAAATGTACACTGCGAAAGTCCGGGAGATCCTCCGTATAATAATGCATTATTAAATATAGTGGAATGAGATAAGTTTCAATTACATTTACACGGATCAATGGGACATCATTCTTGAGAACGCAATCGAACTATCTGAAGCTAACTATTATTAATAACATAGATATAGATAATGCTGCTGCTATACAGTGGGCAGACTTCTGTACATAGTGAGACTATTAAAATAACTTACAAGATTATTAACTTGACCATTAAATATGTTATAAATATTAAATTCATCAATTCATTCTTCTTCTGTAGTGTCTATCTCTTCTTCTATATCAATATCTACATTATCTTTCTTGAGCTTGACAAAGAATTGATTCACTCTTTCCATTGCATCTTCACCCTTGATCAAATCTTTCCATGGAGCAAACTCTTGTTCATAAAGACGAATGGCAACGGTCCATTCAGAAGAGCAGAGAGTAAAGGGTTTGAGGTCCATTCCATGTTTAACATGATCAATAACACTGTGAACGTTGGGATCAGTGATATGCATTTTAAAGAGTTTGTAGTCTCTGAAGTTGCCCAAAGCACTGTTACATGTATAACAAGTGAATCTATTATTCCTGTAGTAGCAGAACTCCAATG
This sequence comes from Diophrys sp. 3 WChen-2021, assembly GCA_021441625.1. NCBI lineage: Eukaryota > Ciliophora > Spirotrichea > Euplotida > Uronychiidae > Diophrys > Diophrys sp. 3 WChen-2021. The sequence goes on from JAGYYO010000042.1 coordinate 18,321, forward strand.
TATTACCGTAGTATGCATGCTGTCTGAAGTGAGGCCAGTAAGTGTGAACACTAGAGAATTCGATCCCACAAAAACATCTAATCTTAGCGACGAAAGTGGGGCTTCTGTTAAACATATGATATTAGGTAAACATTCTATGAATAACAAAGGGCATGGGAAAGTCTTCCATATTAATTTTATTTTCTAAATTATTACTGATAATGCTTCTGTTAATCCATTTATAGATGATCGAGAATTAACTCACTCACTGAGTAGAGTAAATGAGTTGACTGTCTTGAATACAAATGTATGAATATGGAAAAAGATATTAGATGGTATTAAATTTGAAAAATAATTCATCGATCCGTATCACTTTTTTGAGGGAGTCAACCCTGATGTTCCCATTCCTCCAGATGTTGATCTCTTCCCAGATACACCCATACTTGCGTCGGCAGGTGTGCCTCCAGTGAAGAGACCTGTAGTTCCTTTTCCAGACTTCAATCTCTAATTTTCGGTTGTCAAAGCTTTGATTGTTTTTGCAGCATGGAA
>JAGYYO010000043.1:0-18738 GCA_021441625.1 Diophrys sp. 3 WChen-2021
GAAGCAGAACTGCTTGCCTTCAAGCCATCGGAGAGCGAGATCGTGAAGGAACTCAGATCCAAACTCCATAATTAATGAATACATCTCTATTAAATACAACTCTAGTAAGATTTTCTAAATTTACTTGATGGATAATTCCTGAACTTGGAAGCCCAATAGTGAAGTAGTCAAATAAATTCTGGCTCCATTTGGTGAAAGGCACAGTCGTAACATCAGTTAATATGTAATTTGTCGCGGATTGTAACATGTCCCCATTTATTAAAGATATTTAGTCAAGTATTGGGATCACCTACCTACATAATAAAAGCAATCAACTATGTAGATAAGTAAACTAAGTTTCAGACATGAGTGCATTGTTTTAATTTGTATCATCTACTTAGACTAATAGAGCTATTAAATACATGCATAAGGGTGTAATTGATGGGTAGACTATTACATGCAGAGTGTCAAGAGACAACATAGACAGGAGTAGTGACAGTTCATCAATTGATTGATTTTAATTTACTTGAAGATGTAAAGGCAGAGAGAAGATGGAGAAGGTTCATTGATGAGATGCAGAAGAGCAAGAAACATGATGACTCACCAGCATCAGCATTTGGCGAGTATACAATGCAAAAGAGAAATACAGTATTCAAATGAGTATTACTACTACTAAAAGTAATATTACGATTAAGAACAACAGTCAACCTTTGCTTTGTTTCTCTACTTACACTTATTCTAACATATCTATTGATACACTAGACTCCTCATCTGTATTTAACAAATACAGATAATTAAAGTGGCTTACTCATTTAAATCTCGATTGGTCATTTAATGTGGATTGTGAGCTCCTTTGAATATAAACGATCTAACTGCTTTAGTCTATCTAAGTAATTTACTCTTGAACAAAGACTTGACTTCATTTGACTTGGCTCTTGTAAGCGACAATAGATTAACTCATTTGAATTACATCACTTACCTTCCTTTTTAAATTAGTAAATGTATACTAATAAGAGTAAGATCTATTCCCTTGATTAAAGTTATCAATGTCCTAAGTTGACACTCCATTCGTATTAACAAGTGTTTCCTTCCCACATGCTTCATGATCTATATGTGCAACATATGTGTTTGTATTCCTACTGAACTATCAATAGGTATTGATCTATTAGATCAGTCAAGAGAAACGCATCACCATCCATGTGTTCTATTTGCAATTGTCTTTGTTTTAATTGTGTCTCTATTGACTGCACATCAACATTGATACTATATGCCTATGGAGTAATAGCAAGGACCGTGTTAAGTTAACTATTTAATAAATGAAGACTGACTAATTGTTTAAGGTCAACCGCAGATGGTCCAATCTCCAATTAAGTGAAAGCAATCGCAATAGCTTTATAAAAGTAAATACACCAAATAAGAAATTAAAGATTTTGCAAAGTGTAGCATGTTCACTAATAGATTGCTTATTAGACCGTATCCATTACTTATAAGAAGCACACCAAACAATGAATGACAAGACAGACAGGATTGATATTAGATTTAAAGATCATCTAGTAGAGTTCTTACATTTACATTCAGAATATTTAAACACGGTTGAATGCACATAGATATTAAAACACCATTCTTGTTATAGTGTGTAAGCAAAAGGATAGGATAAATATAGAATGTATACAGAAGAGCATTGTGATAACTTATATCGGAAGGGTGTTCTAATAATTGGATTTAAATACTAAACTGGATTGTTATAAGAATTAAATACATGGAATAGTAATAGAGAGAAGAGGAGGTTAAAGAGACATTATAATAGTGGAAAGAGAGAGCAGAGTTGTGGATAAGTGTTATTAAGAATAAAGAAAAGTTAAATCACATTGTTACTTCTTTATTCGAATCATTAAATCTAGTAATTGAAGATGAAGAGAAAGGGTTAACTAATAGCGAGAGGGAAATATAGAAAATAGAGAAAGATTTATCAGGAATCAAGGAATTTATTGAAATAAAATGGATATAAGATGAAAAATAAGAGAGATTAAAGAAGTTAAATAGGAGTTGGCAAAGTTAGACAGGAAATATGAGAAGGGAAGCTAAGTTTTTAAGAGATTTGAAGGAAGATAAGGATTTATCAAGGTGAATTAAATAAAATTAATGTTATTTCATTATTAACTCACCTAAAGTAAGTTGCATAAATTAATTAAAGAAGATATTAATTCAGAACAATAGCGACTTCCAGTATTCCATAGGATAATGAACGCCCAAAAGATGAAGAGTCTTAATTGAATATTGAAGCATAATCAAGAACAATAAAATCTAAGATCTAGATAAAGCATTATCATCAAGTATCTGCATTCAAATTTAATTAAAGATCTCACTTTAAGGAGAATGACACTGAATCGGTAGGTTACAAGTTAATTATTAAAATACTGATAAGTTTTTTTAGGAGAATAATTTAAATGAAGAAAAGACAGGAGCTAAGATCACTGAAAATGCAAGATTTGATCAAAGATACAGAGAAGATTGGTTCTTCATAAAGTTCTTGTGTCGTATACCATCCATTGGGATTGGGGTAATCATCAATTAATCCTCCATCCCCCAGAGTTCAACAAGTAATTGGTCTGGCAGAGTTAAGAGATGGCGTGAATGATTCAACCATCCCGTAGGCTTAATCCACTTTAGAAAGTCCTGAGAAGACATTATCCACTTACCATATATTTAAATTCTTGGCATCATTTTAAACCTGTTTCTTTGTTGAATTACTTCAAACCCCAAAGTAATACGAGTGGGGAAAAACACTAGGTTCTCAAACAGGTTATTAGGAACTCTAAGATTAGACAGAATAACCTAATATGACAATATATATAAACCTTATATGCATCAACTGAATCAATTCAAACCTATTGTTACAACAGCGTTATCCTAACAAGACGCATGCAAAACCTATGACCGAACTAAACTATCAGTTAATGGGTTAGATTTAGGGAGTAAACTATTTAAAAGATACACTCTGGAGAAATTAATAGAATTTTAGGAGCAAACACACAAGTGATCACAGTAATTAAGAAAAGATTTTACTAATATATTATAATGAGTTGAAACACCATTCTTGTTATAAGTATATACAGAGAAGAACATTGCAATACATTAGATGCTCTATCCCTTATTCACAGAGCGTAGATTAATATTTCAACAGGATGTTCATTAATTAAAGAGATAATAATAGAATAGAACAAACATGACATTCACATAGCTGTAATAACATTATCATCTTCTCTGTCTTTAAATGGTCTAATCTCTAATTACTGGTCTTAGTCTAATGCATATGAATAATACACTCAATGGAAGTATTTAACCATCATACTGAAAGTATTGAAGAAACTGTAGTCATTCTAAGAGTAATGGTACTACTATGGAGTCTTTAAAGCATCTCATATCTTAGTTAATTCACATACTCTTGATGTTACATTTGATTTAAGGAGATTAGGAGTATTGACGCAAGACAATAAGGATGAATATGTGATATATGGAGATAATAAATAGACATCATTAATGAGGAGAGAGTTGTTAAATTTGACGTTATTATTTTAAGACTATCCTTAGAAGGTAATATGAGTAACTAAAGAAATACAAGAAAGAATTGGAGTTATCAAAGGACATTGAGAGTGAGTAATACCTGAATTAAGTATTTAATATGGATTAATTATCTTTAGATAAGTTATTAAGTATTGTAGAAGTATTCTTAGAGAAATACCCAAAGGATGTTATGTTAGAACTAATGCATTAAGAATAGAAATATAATTATGCTAGGTAGAATGGAAAACAAGACACTCTTTTAAACTTGTGTGCTTGTTCTCATCAGTTTATTATATAGTTAATGTTATCTCTTGACAAAGCTCACAGGAGTTTTCCTACACAATTGTTTATCCAAGGACAGTGGTGATCCAGTATATAGGTAAGTGTTCTCCAAATTCACTTAGGTTCTCTTCCACGGTTGCCTTGTTAACCTGCAGGCACGGCACAGTGGTTATTACTCTGGGCTTTGGGGTGCGACTAGGTTTCCTAATTATTTGCCGACTTCAAATCCTTCGTCTTCAAGCAAGAGTCAACTTATGAGGTTTTCTTTTGGACTCCTGTTAGTCCCGAACAGGACCTGTGAGCTTGTTTAGAGATCAATGAAATTGAAGAAGTAGATCTATGTTTACAATAGAATACCCAATTCATCTCTCTTTTCATGGAACACTTTAGACTCATCATTATTTAGCAATAACAAGAGAGTGCTTTGTGCTCATAGGATTTCTAATTTGTAGGTAATGATGTGATTCTATAAATGGAAATAGCATTACTACAGATTAAATACACCAAAGTAAATTAATTGTCTGAATAACTCAGAGGTGATGATCAATTGGTGCATTAGCACTGCTCATTAATGTTGTATGAGACACACTCTATTCCTGACTAAGACTACCTAATTAAAGAATACAATTGATAATAGATGAAATAGGGAATGAAACACCAAGTTAATAAAAAGGATTAAATGATTTCTTATTCTAGAGCACTGCAAGATGAATAGTACAATCAAGCATGTTAATGTTTGTCTCACATGTTCAGTATATTTGCATTGCTTGGACTTAAATATTGCATAACAGATGCATTTACTCTGTTACTATAGACTGAATCAGAGATTCCAGTGTCTCTAGTGAGTGGAGTGATTAATGATCATCCAAAATTAGTCTATTTAGTTAGTTAGTATGAATAATCATTGTCCTCATTGCATGAAGTTTGTCTTGTACATTTCCTTTCTTTTCCTGCGTTTTCATCCTTCTTGTTTCTCTTTCTTCTTGTTCTCAGTTGCATTTCTTTCATGACTATGAGGATTCTGGATTTAGTAATAGGGCTCATGGGTGTTTCATCCTCTTCTTCGTCATTGCTTAAATTTAGTATATTTAGTTTATAGTAAGAACCCATACAAATAGATGGTGTATCTGCAAGTGAATCATAGATAAGTGAAAGAGGAGTGAAGGAGTTAGATAAAGAGCTTAGTTATTTATGGGAGTAGTCTGTGGATCACAATGGATATTAGATTAGCTTTTAGTAGGTAATATTGCATGAGAAAGACAAACTAAAGACGGAGAGAAAACAATTACACCAAAGAGAGATTCAAGAATTACAAAGAAATAAGAACCTTAGAAACCAATTATTCCTCCTTCAATAGAACCTATCGTTAAGGAAGCCCCTCCTTAATTATAGATCTAAACTTGATCAACTCCAGAGAACAGAATCTAAAGTAAAGATAAAGTCTCCATATGCGACTGATTAAGTAGCATAGTCTGTAGATCCATATTCTCCTGTCGAATCAGGTAGACCAGTAGCAAGATACATAATCGAATACAGATATTCCTTCAAATCCAATGAGATCTATGCCCGTCCATCATCATCAATCAATCTATCAAAGACCATCAATACAATAATAATAGATATATATTCAATCTAAAAATAATCATGAATACCATCAATATTCCAGAACATAAAAGACAGATATGAAGCAAGACTAATAGAAGTACAATCATTTAAAGACAGAAATGCTTCTAACGAAGACATTCATTCGTCAAGACAGCCAGCTAAGAAAGCAAAAGTAAGTGTATCAACAGGAGATCCTTACAGAAGAAAAAAACTATAATAAATATTTAATATGAGAAACGTATCATTGATATTAGTACTATGCACATACGTGTTATGCAATGGACCATCCTATCCAGACTTAGAGTAACCACAAGAATATAATTATGAGTATTATGATCCATGATAACCACAAGACTAATCACACAAGAATACAGGTGTCCTTTATGTTAATTACACCTGGGGTACAGGTGGAGTGAGAATGAAGAGAGAATAGATGGTTATATAGAAGTATATTATGAATAGGGCAGTGGTTATTATGGGAGATGTGATGAATGAGGAGTTAGAATAAATTAATTAAAGAGGTATGATGCGTGTATAGACTAGAACTGAGCAGAGTAACTGATATTTCTACTTTATGTGCTGTTGTATGATTCTGGTGGGTTTACTGTATAGTAGCAAAGGGGGAGAGATTCCTACTCTTGGAACTTGTTTAATAGATAAGATCTTCATTGAATAAGTCTTCTATCCAGTCTAATTAAATTAGTCATGGATATATGACACTTATAGAGGAGAGTCAACTGGGTCTACTTATGGATTGTGGGTGGTGTTGTTCTTAGCTTCGTTCCCTGTGTTGTGGTTGATGAAGGAGGTAATGTGATGTACAATTGGTTCTTATCTAAAGTAAAGAAACATGCAAAGACGATTACACCTATCAAGTCATTATGGATTGTTCTTTCTTTCTTCTTTTCTTTTATATTAATTTAATTGTCATTATTCAGAATAGCTCAAGAAGCGTACAGGTATCAGTGCTGATCATCCTCTTTAAGGTAAGAGTTCAACAAATCACTTTAGGAACCACCGTACTGCTGGCCAGTTTAACCTGCTGGCTTCAGTAGTAGGCTCTAAAGGTTCAGGGAGCAGGGAGAGTACTGTCAAGAGCTTCCGACTTAAAGGCTGCGACTTCGAACCATAAGCCACTGTCTTGGATATCTTTTTCTAGGTTTGAGCCTTCTTCTTGGTCATCATTGCTTCCTTATGCATAATTAATCCATTTAAGTAGTGACATCACTTCTCCAGTACAGTTTGACCATGCCATAATTCATCATACAATAATATTACTTGATAGAAAAGTAGAAATATTACAATGTGTAGAACACAAACAAGAGAAGAGAATCAATGAAGAACGAGGAAGACTAAGAATAGAAACTAACTCCAAATATAAAATATAAATGCATTAACAATAGCCAAGACACAAATAGACAAGTACATATCAACCAATAGAGATCTAGACTTATCCATTCTCTCCTCTCAATTACAGTCTTATTTGAGTTGTATTTATGGAAGCACTTGGTCATATAAGGATACTTAGACAGATGTAATTATCAATGGAGTAGTATTAGAAACATTAGAATACAGTACATCTATTCAAATAGTAAAGATATAACAATCATGAGACAATTAAAAGGAGATAGATTGATCTCATGGGACAAATAAGGATACAGTATCTTAAAGATAAAATCAGGCAGAGAGAGTGTATAACACATAGTGAAACAAGAATAGAACAGTAACAATACAATGGTCATGGTATTAAGAATACTAGGATGTATTATGATGACTATGGGTCGATATGGAATGATTGCTCCTGTTTTGATAATGGTTAAATGGGTTACACTACTTGGTAGTATTGCAACATCGATGACGTTAATGGCTTCTCTATTAATCTCACTTATTGTCATTTTGGTAGTAGTTGGATTAGAGAGACTGTTCTATTAACTATTGTTTGTTGTTATATTTGTAGGAGTTGCGATGGTTGTTATGATTCATTGCATTAACTAATCAAATGACTCTGCTATTTAAGTCTTTCTTGATATTATAAACTTATTTGGTTTTATATCTTAGGTCTAAGCAGTTAAGATAAGAATATTGATAGATCTAGGTTATCATTCTTTAATTTGTCTAATACTTTTTTATCAAAGAAATTCTCAAGGTTCTCTTTCTTTGCTGTCTCTCTTTTGTCAATGATGTTATTGATTCTGATGTGAGAATAACACTTACAATTTCTATTTATTCGATGTCTTCATTTGCTCTTTAAAGACCCCCATAACATCTTTGATCATCTCGTCTTTCTTTTGTAAATTACGTATTCTAAAATGAAGCAGTCACTCTTAAAATATTCTTTATTTTATATTTACAATAATTAATAATATTATCTACCTAAACTACACTTGTATCTGCACTCTTACTTTGCATTCTTTATTTAGTCTGTGCATACATAGGAGAAATCCCTAATTCATTACATGTCTTGATCATCTACCCATAGAAACTAGCTGATCTGTCCACAGATGAAATAGTAGGACCCATAGATTCTCAGTTTCTCAGTTCTCAGTTTATAATATATTTAATGTCATCTCTTGACAAAGCTCACAGGAGTTTTCCTACACAGTTGTTTATCCATGGACAGTGGTGATCCAGCTTATAGGTAAGTGTTCTCCAAATTCACTTAGGTCCTCTTCCACGGTTGCCCTGTTAACCTGCAGGCACAGTGGTTGTTGCTCGAGCTTTGGGGTGCAGCTAGATATCTTAATTCTTTGCCGACTTCAAACACGCCGTCTTCGAGCAAGAGGCAACGTGTGAGGTTTTCTCTTTGGACTCCTGTTAGTCAGGAAGAGGACCTGGACCCATAGATATATCAATACCAGATGGCATTACATGAAGAGTACATTCTGTTTAAGAGAATTCAATATGAGGTCTTTGTCTTCTATTAACACCTCTTGATACTAATGTTGATCTTGGGTTTCTACTGATAGTTCCATTGTTAGAAGGTTAAGTGATTAATGATTGATTAGATGTTAACACATTCTAAGGAGACAATACATCTTTGTATTCTATTTTCATGAACCTATTTGATGTCTCAAGTGTGTCTCTCTATTGTGAAACATAGTTTAAATCAATTAAACAATGCTAATTATTAATGATAAGAATAACAATATTTATTGTGACAGTGTTGATATTTGGATGTAGTCTAACTCAATGTAAGTGTCTTTCCTACTCACTTTTTAAACACAGTCAACATGCCTACTGACCCTGTACCTGAGCATGCTGGATGGAGAGAGATTAGACTGTATCTTAATTATTATTGTATTGACATCAGTGCTTACAAAAGAGAGGGATACTTGTAGACCGATTACTAGTGCGATAGCTATCTTGACTAGTACTATTAGTAAGATCCCTTAGACAGAATGCGCAATGCAATGAACTACTGGTGTTGGGATCTCTTTGGAGCCTGGGTAGTGTCCAGATCATGTGAAGACAGTTCATTTGAGCAATGCTGGGATTTAGTTTCATTATTTACTTTCATGGACATAGGAAGCATCAATCAGCAAGTCTACTAGATCAGAAACTAAGCCACTGCTAATTCCTTTGATGAATGGTTAATGCTTGGCTATGGGGATATTCGCACAATTGCTTACTATAATTGTCCTGATTAGCAATTCTACTTGAGAGAGAGAGATCCAGTCACATAGGCTGGATATTTCTAGAATGTGGGTAGTCTTGATTGCGTGAGTGCAGGATAGAGGTTATTTCTTAGAGGCTATTGCATGTTCTGATAGGAATCTGACTGGCTCAGTGTATTACTAATGGAGAAGTGTTGAGTAAATAATCAAGATTCTGTTGGGATATTAGAGGGTATGATGGATATGGGAGCGTTGGAGTGTCATTCTAGGACTTAGTAGATCAGATGTGGTGGGTCATTGATATTTTGGGATATTCACATTTTAAAGCAAAAACAAAGGAAATTGTTTGGTATAGAATGGTTCAGGATTAGAACTATGAATTCTAACTTTATCCTTGATTCATATGAAACATAATTGTTAGGGTGTTGAATTATTTCAGTTTAGTAAGATTAATTGTACCAAGGATTCTTCCCCTTCGAGATCAACTTCGTTCCTGTTAAAAACAAGGGTCAGGTAAAATCTGTCAGAAAATGTCTTTATATATAATTACTGGCTGACTATAAACCCTTGCTCACCTATATCATACTCCCAAGGTTGCTCCCCTTCCAAAAGGCACGTACTCTATTATTCCCCTAAGGATGAGAATAACTTCCATCTATAATAAATTCAATCAACATAGTAGTTAATAGACTCTGCCAAACTCTATTGCATTCCTCTAAATCCTTCCATTCCAATTCTTCTCCCATATGATGATTAAAATGTACTCTTTTTACTAGGAATTCCAGGAACTTTAGAGTAAGAGAGAATGAAGATGAAATCTCCACCCGGCTTCTAAGAAGGCTAGAAGATGTCATGTGAGTTCGTCAAGTAGATCTACTGGAATTCCATGTGATGAGTTCATATTAGTTCCTCTGAATTAATAGAATTAAATGGGGGGGGGGGGGGAATATTAGTTCCTCTGATCTTCATACTCCTTGATTGTTGGAAGGATAACGATAGGTGCTAGATTAGATTCTAGAGACCTATTGAGATAGGTAAAGCATTTAATGTCAAGCATGTGGACTTCATCTATGAATAATATTCCTGGCATTAATTCTGCAACTCCATGATCAATGTATTTATTAACTACTTAATTTATTTCTATTCTTAGTTTCCCTGTGATTTCTGTCTTCTTTGGTCTGTTTCATTAATTCATCAATAGTAAAAAGTCTTATCCTTCCTGAGGTCTAGCATTAGCTACATCTAAATCATGGAGTTTTACATCCTGTACTATTTCTTTCTTCTTATGCACATCTCCTTTCTGCACTGACACATTCTCTTCTGCTTCAAGATCATACTCAGTTGCATTTGAATCAGATCTTCCTAAAAGAGGAATATCATTCTCGATATTCATCCTCCATGGGAAGAATAGGCACCCCTGAATCATGATGAATTAATCAATCATCTGGGCACACCTTCTAGTGGAGAAGGGATAGATTCCATGAGGAAATAGATTACTCAACAGATAACAAAGAAAACCTCTTAAAGTATGGAGAAAACCTCACTGGAAAACAAATCACCAGATATGTGGAAGAAGACATCTTTGATTTAATCATAGATGTTTCCTTCCTTTGACATTCAAAGGGGTTTACTCTCTTAACCTCCCCTGATGTTGCCTAAATGTAAATAAAATCTCCTACTGATACTTTTTATTTTAAAGATTTATCAGCTTGTGTCTAGTTTGAATTTTTTGGATCCTTTAGTTGTCTTTAAGCCTAAGATGACAGATCCAACAACTTTGCCATATCCTCCATATGGATCTTTGATTTCTTTAGGGAACACTTAAGTAACTTCTCCTTCCCATACTTCTTAAGTTTCTTAAATTCTAACTCCAATTGCCCACCTAAAGTTCTCCATTAAGATTTCAGTCTTCTTAACTTCTGAAGAGAATACTTCAGATCCAACCATTGGACAAAAAGGAACCTTATATCCTAATTCAGATTCAATGGCTAATGCAATAGCAGTCTTACCAGTTCCTGGATCCCCAGCCATAAGCAATGCTTTACCAGCCATCATGTTAAATCTATTCATATCAACCACAATACCAACTGCTTCCCTTGCTTTAGACTATCCCACTAGTCCATGGGAAACTTCTTTAGCATTTCCTTCATCATCAAGGCCAAGTCCTTTGATATGTGAATGTGTCGCTACTCTCTGTGTTTTAGTCGTTGATTTCACTTCTTCAATATTCATTTCATTCTTTAATTTAAATATTAATTAAAGTAGACTTACATGATACAGTATAAAATACAATCAACTGATTCATTTTCTAATTAGTTTTAGAACAAGATGCATTTGACACATACAACATGGCTGTTACCCTCTTAAAGTGTAATTCGAGTTGTGTTCTCAGTCTACCTCCAGATTTACTTTGAAATGCACACATAGTCCTGATTGTAATAGTCATGTTAACTTTATAAGCAATAAGAAGAGTAGATACATGAGATGCAACTCCTATGTTATATTACACAACCATCCTATTGATCTAAAGATATAGCAACACTTAAATGATAAGTAATGGGAACATATCAAACAGCAGTTCATGAGTAGACCTACTATTTAGCCAAGTGGCTTAGCTCTAATATAGGAGTGAATAGTTCCTTATCCAAGAGAGATAATTACATTCTGTAGATTATCAAGAGATTAAATAGACAGATAAAGAAGGGATAGAGATTAAGGAAGGACCACCAACTGTTGTATTTATTTAGAATAAGGATATGCTGGCACTATATTGTTTGTGTTATGAATGTATCATACCATGGAGTACATTTAGTCACATTCTTCTCTGTGACTGCTTTTGGGTAATTAGTGGTATTAGCTATTGGATACTTTAGTATTAAGTGTGAGGAAGCACTCACATGGATATTTATGAAGTTCTTAGAGAAAAGCAACTCTACATTAAATAAATAGCTTAAAGTTGTGGTAGTAGGCATAGATCTAATAGTGTTGCAATCATGTGAATAAACATTTAAGTATGCTGGGACTAAGATCATTATAAATCAGTAATTAGTGTGTGAGTATTTAAAGAAACACTCTTAAGACTAATCTACTTTACTGTAAATGATGGAATGCAAAAACAAGAAAGAATATTCTAATTTAAAGAAGACAATCATCAACCGAGATGCACTCTTAATTTTACATAAGTAGAAGTGGTATTCATATAGTTATAAGAATATGTACACTAGAGGGTTACATCAAACTTAGTTATTACATTCTTTAAAAAGACATTAAAGTATAAATGCCTCATTTGATTAATGTTAGTAAGAGATCAAATTAATTAAAAGAAGAGACAACACTTAGATCATTGATGTAAGTATATTAGAGTGTATTAAAAGCAATGCACTATACATTTCAATTACAAGAGCATTCACATCATATGCTTATTCATTCATGATAGCACAACTACTATACTCAGTACAACAACAATGGAATTTAAAATTCAATCAGAATAGATATAAGATCACATGCAGGTAGACCAGTACATAACTTTAAATAAAAATAACTACATGATATATTCATATCCTTTCTACCATATCTATAACATGATCTGTAGTCATTAATGTACATTACTCACACATCTATAAATCAAGAATATAAATTACTTTGACAACATTAAGAAATGAATAGAAGACACTGGCATTGGTAATATTGTATCACAACACATTAAAGAAGCAAGATATGCCAAGTATAGAGTATCTAATGGTACATTAAAGCACGAAAAACAATTCAGGTCATTCGTAGAGTTTATATCTTAAAGAGCACGGAAGAATAAGAAGATATATTAATTATAAGAAGAAGGTGGTATCAAGACAACTAAGACGTTTAAAGAAGATGGTTTGTATGAAGAGAAAGGAAAGAAGACATCTACTACTACAAGGAGGTAGGTTGATGTTAACAGTAAAAGAAAGATTAATTTAATTAATGCCATAGAAGCTGCAGATCATAAAGACAAATTGTTACTCTTTATACCTAAAAGAGCAATCTGGAGAGCTAAAGCAGTTGCGAGATTATTTACTGAATCTTCTTTGAGTTATCTTGTAGACTAATATGATTGTAAAGTCTTTGTGGACAGTGATAGAGTGAATAGATTAGTTTAATTATTTGAGAGTAAGAATATTCCATTGTATTACTATAAGAAAAAACGATCTGAGAATTTAGAGGGAGGCAGACATGCTAACAAACACTATAGGTAAAGAAGTGACCTTAATCCTATAGGTAGATTATTTTTAAGAGAGAGAGTACCTTAAGAGAGAGGTTGATGTTAAGAAAGAATCTAGGAGGAGAAGTAGTTTAAGTGATAGTTGAAGGGATAGGGAGGACAAAAAAAGAAGGCAGGTCCAAGCAAAGAGAAGAATGTAGTGAGTAGCAGTTCAAGTAGTTCAAGTGATTGTGATCAAGAAAAGAAAAAGAAAGTAAAAGATGTTGAAGATGAGGAATTCTTTATTTGAGGAAAAAATGCTAAAGAGACCTAGAGAAAAGCAAAGGAAGCTGAAGAGAAAGAGACTCGCTTGGAGAATAAGACTAAATGGGACCCACAATAAGTACAGAGAAAAAAGATAGTAATAATAGGTTAAAGAAGGCAATGAGAATTACCCTTTGTTAAGTTAAGACAGTGCGCTTATAGAGATTCAATAAATGTTAAATAATATTAAGAATAGAATGAGAAATAGAGAATCAAAGAATTGGAAGAAGCAGCGTATGGTAAATTAATATCAGATGAAGAACCCATTTCAACTGATTTTAATGACGATGAACCTATTAAGAAAAGAAAGACAGCAAGAGTATTTAAACCATTGTCTCTGTCTGTCTGAAATTTATTAAATAAATGATAATTGAGGTCATTTAAGATTTTAAATTAATCCTTAGTTGATGGCCTTGAATCTATTCCAAACGTTAATGCAAATCAGCCGATCACATCCGCCACAAAGGTTGCAGATGAATGGAAGGGATTTGGTTGGAGGGTCTGTTGGTTTAGGAGAAGCACAAATTTTAAACCATTGTTGATAATTCTATTATTATAGAGATACCGAAGAAGAGATTAAAATCTTCAACAAATACAATAAACGACCAATATAGAAATCTTAAAGATAGAGAAGTAGACTACAAAGTCTTAATTAGTGATAGAAGAGAACATTGAAAGAAAGGAAATCATTGAAGAGAAGGAAGACATGAAAGATAAGAAAGAAGAAATGAATGAGGGTAATGAGGGTAATGAAGATAAGGAAGAGAAGGAAGATAAAGGATAAGATAAAGAAGAGAAGAGTAGAGTAGTAACAGTGACAGTAGTTAATACTCAAGTCTCATCTTCATGATTAATCAATTAAATCTTTGTTTATTATTAGGGAGTTCCTTGTCATCTAAGTCCTTTGCTGAGTCAAATGTGTCTTTATGTATTTTATCCACTTTAGTTAGACAGTTCAATTAATCATTAAGTTACCAACAATGGGTCCATCCGCATTAACTTGACTTTATCCTATGTCCTCTTTTACTATATTCCTTGTCTCTTCCTTTTCTGTCATCGTTTCAACTACTCTTGTTATCTCTCTCTGGCTCTTGGACTCAGCTTGGGTGAGCATTCCCTGTCCTGATGTCTCCCCTCTATCAAAGCATCTCTGACTTTATCCATCTTTGCCTGTCTTTTGAAATCTCTTGGTCTGCGGGTAGTTTTGGCTGCTGCTAAGTTCTGGCCATTCGCTTTTGTCATATTCCTCTCTAATTTTTCTAATTATTGATTTCTATTATCCCCGTGTGCTTCCTAGGTGTTGGAGTCAGCGTTATGATTCTCCTCTTCGTTGAGCTATTGCATTGGGTTGTGCATTCTTGTTTGGATTCCTATCATATTCCTAAGGACATCATTCTGTGTTTCGGTTTTTACCAGGTCGGGTTCATTTTCCTGCCTATAGATCTGAGTTCTGTCTACATTATTTTAAATCAGTTCTTATTTCAAGTTCGCTTTCAGTGCATCCAGTCTTTCCTTGGTGAACAATATTTTTTACTTCTCGAACTTCATTCTGAATCCTCTTCATGGTCGTCAAGTTTCCGTGTCTTCAAGAATCCTATGAGGTAATACCTCATTGCCCTCTCTAGTATTTGTCTCTCTCTTACTTTGTCCTTTTCTGTTCCGTCTAGAATTGGAGCTTTCTCTGGTAGCAGGCTTGCTGTAGCAAACCTAAGAGAGAATCTTCCTATTTGTATTCACTAACTCTGTGGACCTTTCACTCTGACTGTGTCTATGAGTGTAGCATCATCCACCTATATTAAGAACTTTTCGTTCATACTTTTGTTTGTTTTCAGGATCTAGCTTAAGATTTCTTTGAGTATCGATTATGCCGGTCTCAGCTTAGATGTGTGTTAGTTGTAGCCAATATATCCTGCGTGTAGTTTATTCCCTCTGTCTTTCCAGCTTTCCCTTGGTCACTCGTTTTGTTGAATTCAAGTCTAATTTGCTTCCATATTTTGGGGTTGTAATTACATCCTGCTTGCGCTCCAAAGTAGATTGAATGGTGACCCTTCCTAAAAGTGCTTGTGTACTCCAGAGAATTATTGATAGTCACCTCTCTAAAATCCATTTCCTAGAATTTGCTGCCAATAAAATCTTAATTAAATATGGAAGTTGATATTGCATAGAGAGCACGAGTTAGTGTAATCATTATCAATACTTGCATTTCCATCAGCATTAAAACATTCAAGTGTAAATACTTCACTATTAGTACTTGAAACACATGTTTCTACGTCTTTGTCTGCTTCATCATGTGCATCTATTTCATCAGGTAATACAAACACTTGAGACTGATTTAAATACTTAAGAGTATTCTCATAATTAAAATTAAATTTAAATTCAATACATTTAGATATTCTTGATAGCAAAATGGTTGTTAGGACTCTGATGGTTTCAAGTAGTGTGGCG
This sequence comes from Diophrys sp. 3 WChen-2021, assembly GCA_021441625.1. Taxonomy (NCBI): domain Eukaryota; phylum Ciliophora; class Spirotrichea; order Euplotida; family Uronychiidae; genus Diophrys; species Diophrys sp. 3 WChen-2021. The sequence goes on from JAGYYO010000043.1 coordinate 15,991, forward strand.
CTAGTTTCTTCTTCAAACTCCATGAAGTCCATATCATTCCTCCCTTGTGTTACCATTGAATGTTCCAGTGCCATGAATCCCTCTCTCATGTATATCTAAGATGCTTTTACCTGTAGACTCATTACCATGAGGTTGGAGAGAGTTGTTCCTGTTCCTTCGGTTAGATCATTCGCGAGGCCTATTATGTGTTTCCATATATTCTGATTCGTCTCTGTTCCAGCTTGGAAAGTATGGCTGGCTATATAAAAATATTTATACTTCTTTTTAATATTTGTTTTGATATCAATTCGAAGCACCCTTATGTCGCGGTCTCTACCTGGTGGGGCTCTATGACAATCAGATCTATTATCATATTGGACACATTGAGGGGATAGTTTCAAGGATCTAGCAGAATTAGTCTGTTGACTCTGAGAATGTTTTGGTCCTTTCTAAACCCATCATGTCCTAGACAGAATTCACTAAGTGTCTCCATGTCCACTCCTTTAACCACCAGAGGCCTGTCGAGAATACATTGACCTCGATCTTTACTTCATTATCTTGAATGGGAAGGTCCATTGGCGTTCTAGCAAATCCGTGTAGTCCCTTCCTCATAAGTTCTTGCTTGATCATTCTTTGATTACTTAGAGTAGTGTTTTATCTTTTGGTGTCCAGTTTCATTGCTCGCTTCCAGACAATCGTATTTCTGTTAGCGGTTTCAAGTCTCTTCATCTTATTCGGATCCCTTTCTTGCTGTGCATGCTCAACCTCATCCTCATTGGAGGTTTAAGTTCCCGTTAAGGTTGATGAAACATTTAACATGGGCAGATAAACTCTGTAGAGGATTATCCCCTTCAGGTTCGAATCTTATTCTGTAAATCAACTCTGTCTTCGTATCTAATTTAAATTTGCTATTGAATTAAATTGATTATATACACTAACATAAAGACTGTTGTTGTTTTCCTTCATCTTATGCATTTGATCATATCGCTTATTAGCTTCTATTAGCTTAGGCTTTAAAGAGTAATACCCAGGAGCTAATATGACATAGTGGGGATTGATTAATATGGAAAAATTAGTTACAAATGATTATCAATCTATAAAAGCTTATCTATATGACATAAATTAAGACATCACTGTCAGTCTTAAACTAAAAGGTGTCATAGTCCCTATGATAATGCTGTAAACCTAGTGATTTCCGTATGGAGCTTTTAGATAATGAACCACTGATTTAGAATTCAAATTTGAATTAACGAAGCACAATAATGGATGGTAATCGCTATTCGTTACTTTAGCAGAGACGAAGGTCCTCGAAGTAATCTTCCGTGCGCATGTAGTGCCAGTGTCAGTCCCGTTGATTCATTGTAAACCTTGGAAAGTCAAAATAGAACCTAGTCTGTAGTATGATCGATTAGGTAACTTCATGTTTAATGTTGTAAGAGACATTGTCATATAAATGTCGAAGAGCTACACTGCTCTAGTCATGATACTGTAAAAGGCTGTCACCCAATGCCTTGGATCTAAATTCATATATATAAGACCCATATGGGAGAAAGTTGGAGAAGAAAAAAGTTAATTACCTTACTAAATTAGATGTTAAACTGTGAACAAACACGTGAGAGTTTAAAGCTCACGGTACAAACTTGATTGATTTGAGATTTGAGATATGACATAGTGAGGCTTTGAAACAAGAAGGGTAAAACATTTAATTGAGGCATTACTCATTTCATATAGATTTGTATGTGGTTATAATGAAGTAAAGATTAATTTGAAAATATCTGAATTCCCTTCTTTAATAAACTTAGATTAGAACTTAATTAACTCTGCCTTGCTATCTAATTAAGATTTGCTTTAGGTCAAATGTATAAAGTAATGGGTTCTTATAGCTTAGTCTTCCTAACAATCCATTTTAATCAATAGGGGTCTCGGTTCAGAGGAACGCAAGGCACTTCTTTTATTTATTTGGATTTGGTTTTATAGCTTTCAATAGTAATAGAGTTGTTCCATTGTGCTGTGCTTGCCCAGTCCTTCGTAAGTCATCATAAATTAAATATATGTTGGAAAGGAGTAACTAGAGTCTCCTCTTGAAGAACCTGGTTAAAGATAAAAGGGTAAAGAAAGAATCCTATATTTATCTCAATAAGAAAATTCCAATTGGAATTAAGGATTCCTTGGAAGTGCAGCTGGCTAAGGACATGAAAGTGTAACCTCTCTTTTATTAAATAAAAATTTAATCACATCTTCTAGTGAAGACCTGAGATCACAGTATAACTTTAATAATACCTATACATAATCCAATTTAGTTTCATTTGTTAAAGAAAGTTTACTCTCTTAATAGACTTTTGTAAGTGTGTTGATAGAGGATACCAAGCAAATACATAATATTTGAAAATACCTTCTGTAATTGTATGATTAATAGTTTTCACATTCATGTCTGCTACTAGTCTATAAGTACAACCCACTCAATTGAACTTGTAATTTACGTTCCTAAAGTCTTGCTACACTATTAGAGTTTATATTAAATAGATTATATCAAAGGTTAAAGGTTAAAGGAATTCATAATACACGAAGTAAATTAGAATCTTTTCCTGCAAGGTTCAATTGCACGGTCTGTTTCTTCGTTTGTCTCAACTTAGCCTTCGGTACTCCTGTAGACGGTGTAGTGAGGCAGTCTCTCTGGACGTTCTCTCATCTCCCTCTGTATCCCTGTCCGAGACTAGGCGACTCCAGAGGGTCCATAATAGATCTTGTCGAGATTGAAGGTCGGGTTCC
>JAGYYO010000044.1:0-18631 GCA_021441625.1 Diophrys sp. 3 WChen-2021
CCTAAGCTTCCTCCCCTCAACATTCTCCCCGACCCCAAAAATGATCCCGCCAGGCCTCCCGCATCTAAAGTCTAACTAAAAACATCTAATAAAATAGTAACCTATCTAAAGGAACTAAGATCATTTTTCGCAGAAAGTTAGTTTTCTAACTTAGAAACTTAAAAAACAACTTTAGAAATATTTAGATGATATCGATGAATCTAAAGACTTTAAAGACTTTGAACTAATGCCTGACAAGATGAAACAACATTTGAGGAAAGAATTGAGAATGACTTTCAACTCATATTTATCTCTTTGACATTATCTTCCCCGTCTTTAATTTCATTGCTTTTAATTAAATTAAAACTAAAAGTTCACCTTGTATTGAAGAATTCAAATATGTATTTAAGAATTAATTTAAATACGTGTTTCCATAGGGGAAGAACCTTGGGAACTGTTCTTTTTTGTCTGGGGCGACGCCTTCGAGTCTTGGGAAGGAGGTGGGGAGGACTGAAGGGTTCCCTACGTCGTAAGGATCTATCTAATGTTATAATATGACATTACTAAGATTTGTAGGTTTCCACATATGGGACGGAAACCCAGAATCGAACATCATACATTCAAGAAGACAACTGTCATTGGAACAATGATTTATATGCGTGTCTTCTTAAGTTCACCTAAAACTGATCAGAACATTAATGGTTTTAATTTTTTGAGGCTTCTGTCCCCCATGTTTCGACCTCTTGATTGTTTCCATTTGATTGCTTAGCACTTCTGGGGTTTAGGGGTTTTGGGGTACTAATAATAGTACAATTATGCACTGATGTATTTGTATATATATAACGACTGACCTTCTTGGAATCCATATTAGCATAGATCATTTGCAAAGTTCATCGTACATTAAATAATAGTCTTCTTCAAGACACATCTCTTCGACATTGAGACTATAGGAATTAATCAATTTGTATGTTAAAGTATTCATTATTGATCTGTTGAGTCTAAGGGCTATGTTCAACTCCTCTTTGTAATTCAATCGGTACTAAAGTTCGAACGATGAATTCTTTAATTTGATAAATAAGTTAATAAACATTCAGTCAATGAGAAGAAATGAACTATAACCAAAACTAGTCGACTCCCGATGAAATAACCCAAATTAGGGGTGAATCGAAGGTAGATAATGAGTTATAGAATAAGACTACCAGATCCCAAGGAGGAAATGGAATAGCGAAATACTGAAGTAATTACTTGTGAAGAAGAAATTGAAGAAAAGTCTGGAGGAGATCATCAAGTGTAATTGATAAGAGAAGGGGAACCTGGAGGGGATAGAGAAAGAATGAGAGCCACGAGAATAAGATGACCTAATTCATCATGAGGAAGGTGCTTGAGGCAATCAATAAAGATACTTCAAATCAAATGATCATCAGGTGAAATATAAATTGTAAAGGAAGTATAAGAGACACTAGACAATGAGAACAAGGAGAGAGCAACAAAAGAAGACACTTAAAGAAGGAAAGGCATTAAGTAGCCTAGAGAGGAGATATATGAATGGATGTGAAAAACCACATACCAATAAGTGGATAGAGAATAAAAGGATTAAAAAGATGACCATATCAATGAAGATAAAACAACAGGACATAAGACTGATTGAAATTAACAGGAAAGACTACATTAATAATACAATTATGGTGGTCTTTTCGTATAAGTATGGCATTATAATTAAAGAAGAGATAATAGATTTCTATTAATTACTATATGTTTAGGAGTGTTAAATATGACTGATTTAAGACTCTCCCTCTGTGGCCAAGAGAAGCTCCAAGGCCTTTAGGAGACTCTCAGTCTTAACACTCTTTACTACCCTAATAAAACACTGAACCCTTACTTTCCTCAACGCTCTTCAGAGCACAAACTTGATTTCTTCTCTTCAGACTCTTATCTTGTGGCCAGGTTTGAATCCTAATTTCGAATTATTATCTATGCAAATCACCTGCAGACTAAATTCAACAGACAAGACAACACTCTAAGTCTCTCTAAGAAACAACACTTTAAAAGCCGTACCCAGAAGTAAACAGACTCACTTCCTCGTCATTAAATTAATAAATCACCTCACCTCACTCACTATATGTTTACTTCTTACTACTCAAATCCGATTAGGTTCTTTCCAAAGGTCAAGTTCAGATTCCGATGTACTCAGACACTCTGAGATTATTTAGAGAAACTTTTTCTTAAAGCATATACAATTCCCCTGCATCTGATTGCTGACACTATAACCTTTACTTTAATTGAGGTGGAAAAACTTTGACACAACAGTACTCTCCCTATGAATTTACAGACAAGACAAAATTCCAGGCATATTGATGAGAGCCACTAAACACTTTCCTATAAAATAAAATTAGGCTACAGATAATATTACAGACTGATTTATAATTGGAGGATGAAAGAGTGTTAATACTATCACTGCTCGATGTTAATCTTAATAATATTTCTAAAGTGTTTTAAAGTTTCAAGTAAATAGTTAATCCTGTATGATATTCAAAGGTCAGACTTCCTCTTACAGTTGCTCAACGACATATATGAAAACCCCAATATATTGAACAAACTGAGTTTGTCTCACCTGAATTTGCCCTCCTCTCTTATAGTGAGGGGCACTCACTGTGCATGCTCATCCCTCTGAGTGATCTTTCATCTTGCCTGCTCCACAAGCAAGATACTTTTAAAAGGTCTTCATTTTAAGCAGAGGGATATTAAGAAGTTTTTTTTTAAGCGATGGAATAGATAGGAGAAGAGTGAACGACGGCATATCAATTGGGCCTCATGAGAACTGAGTATGAGCTTCATTTAGCAAAGCTTCTCTCAACGTCTCTGAAACTTGCATGATAACTGAAGACTCAGGGACTGACAAGACTTACGGCACAATGGATTCATTTGACAAAAGCCATCTCCATTGTCTCTCTGATAATTGAGGTTATATCAGCTCTTTCTCTAACACTAGCATCATGCGTTCTGTCTACATCAGTCAATCCATAGTCCACAACTAGCTTAAATCAAGATCATTCGCTTTCTGCTCTCATTAGTGTTTTTGAATTTGCCGCCAAAGCAACTCTTCAATCCATTCTGAATCAAAGTATGGCCCTTTGTTGTGAGGGAGCCACTACCGTAGTTAGACATAAGAGCAATGTTTAGGCTCCAGCATAATCATCACACTCAGGACACCTAATCTCTGTGCTTGTTATCATTCTTAAACATCTGGGCACGAACTCCTGTTCACGCGTCATACTTTGCTTACAACCTAGTTTGAATCAAACCAGGAAGCTTGTCTTGAGGAATTGATGCATCATTGCCCATCGTGAATCTTTAAAGAGCAGCATCCTAAGTCTCACTAAGTGTTATAGAGATAGTGTAGACTTCAATGAACATATTTAAATGAGTTCGTTATGTTGAACCAGATGAAAGAGTCCATAGTGGAATTCAATAAGAATCTAAATTAAATTAGTAATGGCAAATGAAGGAATCTTTAACATGGAATATTACTTGTTTAGACTGCTGATATTTTAGAGACCAATTTCATAAAGATTAAACTCTTTTTCTTGATTCACTAGGATAGCCAGAAAAGTCAATTAAGTAGAAATCTTGCTATCTTTGTTAAGAGTAGAATGTCTTCAGAGGTTGACCAAATAATATTATTCGAGTCTTTTGATTACACATTTGAGCATAAACACTATTAGGAAAGACATCTTAAAATTAATCAAATCATAAAAAGTCTTAAATATGGAGTATTATCTCTCTTTCCCTGGCAAACCTCACTCCAAAATCCCTTTGAAGACACCTTCTCCTCTCTTTAACTCTCCTTAATAAAAACTAACCTCTGTCCTATCTCACCTCCCTTAATAGACACTACCTACTTCCTCTCCTCCTCCCATATCTCCTGACTCTTAGATCCCTCCTTTGGATTCCCTCTTAGAAGCTCTCAAATACTCTAATCCTTCACAAAAGACCTCAAAGGAGTGTAAGAAGAAGTTTAAGCTTTTGGTGGAGACTGCTCTACTTCCTCACTAACTTCCTCTCATTCCTCATTGGAAGAAGGAGCTCCCTCTCATCCTCCACGTCAGAGGATTAATAAATTAACTACTACGACTACATCATAAAATGAATGGATTATTGATAGTGAGTATAATTTAGTAAGAAAGATTTTATACTGATTTGATTGGTAACTGAGAGGATGAAGGCTATTTTCTGGTCATTCTTCAGGAAGGAATTAGCAGAGGGAAAGGAGTAATTCTGATTTGCTGAGAGAGACTAGATGAATTAGAAGATCATGCAGTTAGTGACTTAATACACAAGTGATTTAAATAGAAATACGGATGAATCAATCTTAGGATCTTCGATTAGGGTCTTTGTCAACATCAGGTTACTGTACATAAGTTTAAATTGGATGCATCTGAGAAGATTTCTGTATAGGAATAAACCTGATACTGCCATGATCCAGGAGAATTAGGAGAAGGCACACGAATTTCAAGGTAATTATAAATAGTATATGGAGAAACCAGATGAATTAGAGGTATTGGGTGTCCTATCCAGATAAGAGTCAGATAGCAGAGCAGTCTAGGAAAATAAGACAGTTCTCAAATGATAAATATATGCAATGGAGAGAGATTCAACTCCATGCTAACATTAAACGTGTATTAAATTACAACCACAGAGAGAACCTAGAACTTATTAAGATTATAAAAGTAGAAGGATCTTCCTAGGAGGAGATTTAAACAGAGATGTAAGAGAGAGATCGCAAGGAACCAGAGCAACAAGGATATTACCACTCCCATTGAAACAAGAAAGAACATATTGATTTAATAGAAATGGCAAAGATGTTCCCTCGGTTGTAATTGGATCTGTAGTGTTAAAGAGAATTCATGTAATGGCTACATTCAACCTATTGGGCATCACCCAGGACCTTGACAAATGCATGTTTTACATCATGGGCACTCTTCTTAGAATTAACAGGTTATTAAACTAATGTGAAGAAGCAATCACTTATCAAGTGAGAAGAGACACTTACATCACCTCGATGAGTGTTAGGGGAGAGAAACTACATCGAAAATTTGAGATAAGCTATAGGATTCTGTAAACATTGTCTTAAACTAAATTTCTCTTTTAACCAAACTGAATTGCTTCTGCTGATGGAAATGCTTCTCCCACAATCCAAATCTCAAGTGAATTTTTCAATGAGTAGATCAGAGCCGGAAGAATAAGATGTGTAGGTAAAATAAGCTTAGAGGTTTGCTTTTATTATTTCTTGCTGCAACAGCAATCAGTTGCCTCCAAGTAAATTAAAAACTATGTAAGTGCTTGGAGTTTCTCCGGAACATCCAGCATAAGAATTCACAGCAGTTCAATAAATTCTCTTTAGGATAATAAAGGAGGATACTTACGGTCTCAGAATTTAATTTATTAAAAGCCCGCCATAATAAATACAAAAACACACAGTAAAGTAAGTGAAGCAGTAGATTTCTGAATAAAACACTAGATATTATAGTCCAAATTCTCTAGATTACCTCAGAGGAAAGGGAAAGAGACTTTGAATAAAAGGATACATGAGGTGGAATGATAAGATCAAGATCGAGTGAGATTAAAAAGGTGGTTGCTATAACTCTCAGAGATATTCAGAAAAATAAAGTTATGGGTGCTGATTTCCACCGACAGATGCTAGTTGATAGAGAGCCGATACTCAGAAACTTGTCTCAATGGAAAGAAGAAGATGCCTAGCTACCTTAGACATCTAGACTAGTAATCTATAGAAAGATGGAATGAATAGTTGTTGATTTGATAGAAACAAAGTATTCTTGAGTATGATGCTAAATTCGTTAAGGTATAACTAGCAAAGCAGTTGATGAAGATCTTATTTGGTTCAATGAATGACAGCAGCATTTAAAAAGCATTAGAACCAATAAACAAGAGTTTGTGACTATATAATCTTTTTCAGATGTATGTAGCAGAAGGTCATTCCCTCCTATTAATTAAGATGAAGAGGGATCCTAAGGAGTTCAAGTGGGATGAGAGAAACCTCAATTTGAATAATTAGCAGTCACGATCCTTAGAAAAATGTTCATTACTGTAGAAATTACATCATGAAGAAAGTTGGAGAGATTTAAAAACGACATTAAATGAGTTTAACATTCCCTTACTATCAAACACTGCTTCAAAAGAGAAGGTCTTTACATGATTAATGAGAATGAGATGGATGGCAGGCAACGACAAACCAGGTTCAATTAGGTCTAAGTCCCATGACTAAGGTAATTGAGAAGACAATCTAAAAACTAATGAGCGAGTTTCTGTGGAAATAAATTGACAAGGACTAATGGCCAAAATATGGTACTCAATGGTTCTGATAAACATCATGATGAGGGGGGAGGACAAAGACAAGAGTAGGAAAGAATATGTTCCAACGTTTGAAATATCAAAGGAGTTTGATTAAAAAACAGACTGAAATTATTAGAGATCCTAGATAAACTATGGAGCTAAGACATTGAGGGAATAGGTCCGGCAATCTACTAAGCATGTGTGACTACACATAGTAACTGATTGAAAGAACGTGCATGCAAAATGAAAGCAAATGAATGAGGAATAACAAGGGGTATTTCAGAGAAGAGTGGTGTCCCCAACGTTATAGAATCTAAGAAGTGCGACCGAAGATTACTATCTACTCCTCAATGATGGAAACAAATGTTGAGATGAAACTTATTCCTAGATGGCTAGGATCATAGTTTCCCCTCAAAATCTTGAGACAAATCCAAACCTCTAAGGCTTCTCATGCTCCAAGGAGAAGTCAAAGGATGCATAGAATTGGCTATCATCTCTTTCCAATAACCCAGACATTTAATTAAATATTTAATATATGTCACTTCTACGACTGTCAAGTAGAGAAAAAGTTATGTTGCTATTCAAATATGATATAAAACTAACATATAACATTCCAATTTAAAACATTAGTCACCTCATCTAAAGACAGGAGACTGGATGGGTCAGACATTCCAAGAACAAATGCAGATTATGAGTTCATAATGTTACATTCCAGTGTTAGTAGATAACATTGATGATACAGAGCATTCCTTATCTATGCTCATAAGTAATTTCCATATCATTTCAAATAGTACTCACAGGAAGAATATAAAAACAAGTATTTGAGAGCATAAACAGAATACATGAACACAAATAAGCAAGAGATCTCAATATAAGAGATGTAATCATTGATGATAATCTTAATGTGTAGTTAAGTAGGAATGAATCAATAGAATTAAATAGGTGGGAATAGTGTGAAGAAAGTACTGTAGAGTAACAGATAAGAATTAGTGATTAGGTAAAGTTATTGATAGGAGAAAGCAGAAAGAATAAGAGTAAAGAAACAAGAGGGTCTAAATATATCAGTTGAACAATGAAGGGGGTGGGAGTTTCTATCAGTATAGATAGGATAATCGATTAATTCTACATAATATTATAATATGGTTTTGAATTTAAAGTAGAATCAATTTAAAGGGAGTGCAGAGGAAAAAAGAATTATAGAAACAAGCAATATGCATTAAAGTTTACAAAAGGACATTCAGAATTTATCTTCAAATGGACTTAAGTATCTCACATCAAAATCCTTAATCTAAACTGAACCATTCTGCTCTTTAACCACATCCTTCACCCTCCTATCCTGTCCCATCTTCACATCTATTCTCACAGTCACTACCTTCCTATCTTCTATCAATAATACTTCTAATATAACATATTAAAGTTAATAATTATTAATACATAATAGCATTCATTGTGACAGATATTGTTGCATTCTTAATTGGAATGGAGGAGACAGATGGCGTAGAGGAAGGATGATGATAGTGTCTTTTGTTATCATTGTCAATTGATTAAATGTTAGATGTGAGGTTTAAATCACTTGAGGCTTAGTTGGAATATTGGTTTGGAAAAGAATGAGGGGTTAATATTAGAAAAATACATCATTGGGAGAGGTGAATGCTAAGATGAATAATGCAGGTCATAATTTTTGGTTAATTATATATTCTCATTAATTATTTGTGTGAGATCATAGTATAATGTTTCATTTATAACATTAACAGCCTTCATAATATGAAGATATTTAAAAAAGCTTTTTATAAATTCTAATTCTGTACATGGATAATTACTTCGATTCCTTTAATGCACTTTGATGATGATTTTCTATTAGTCATTAAATCCTTTACTTCGTTATCCTGTTTTTAATCATAGATCCCTTTAGTACGTATTATCATAATAAAAAGTCTTTGCATCTAATCATCATTTTCCTCTTTTCTGTGTGTTATCATTTAGATCCTTATCATTAGATCTTATAGTCATGGATACATCCCCATAGATTCTTCTGAAACATCACTCTCTGCAATCTTACTCATGTTTAATTTAGTATGGATTGCTATACAATCTTTAAATGTCCTTTTCAAATTACTTTCTATATCTTTTAGAACAGAAGGTATTTGTATTTTAACCCATATCTTTTCTTATATTCGAATGTTAGAGATAACCAATACCTGACCTCTAGTGTTTACTTCACACCATGAATTAATTAATATGAAACGTAAAGAGGAGATAAGTCCTCATGAAGAAAGAGATCTAAACCTTTAGCTGATAGATTAGGTATGGACTATTCTAATCATATGACAAGACGAGAAATATGAGGATGTGGTTGAATACCTACTTCACACATCACTGCTGATAATACTTGGATCAAAGTGATTAAGTTATTGATGAGTTAACTTGATCCTTTTCTACTGTTTGAAGTGCGCCCAAATTCCACTCCCTCTTAAAAAAGGTCCGACGAATGCAACAGGGAAGAATCATACGCATAGAGAAGACCCAACATACTCAATAGGTGGCAAAGGTATTTGAGGTTAACACATCAGACAGAGAAGCATCTCCCCTATATAATTAATTCATAGCCACATGTGCCTCCATTTAATTTTACCATTCATCATCACTATCATTATTCTTTGTTACTTCTACTATCCCTATTAGACTATCAACATCTTATAATATAAATCTTCATCTTTCATAATGTGTTAGATAATACTATTCACATTAACTGAACATGGAGGAGGAGAAGTCTCCACCTTCAACATCATCTTGTATCAATTCTGTTTAATTCTCATTCTTGCATTGTTTATTTCGTTTTAGATTTTCATCTCAAAGATGGCCTATCGATATCAATCAATAGAAGAAGTTGGACAAACCATCATCCCAACTCCCACACAGAGCACGATGTCCCGTGGGAAGGGAGCTGAGCATTCTCCCAACTCCAATTGCCAAACAACAGAAGCTGCCAACTCTTTTTAATAAGATGAAAACCAGTTCAGTTCTGTGTCAAGCATTGATTTGGGTGATGGAAGTACTATTGATATCTTTTAGGGTCAACTTTATAGGACATTAAATCAAATAACATCAGAAGAAGACGTAAATTCACATCCCAAATCCATGTCGTGTCATCTTCATCTCATGAGAAGTGATAGACTCTACTTTATTACTCCTTAGATTTATTGAATGTATATCCTAATAATTCTTTACTATTATCATTTCTGTTTCTCACATTTAATCTTATAGATCTAAATCTATTTAAAATCATCATTGATTCTCATTGATTGTCTTTCTTATGCCTTCTTCTTTATCTTCTATATACATCCCTTCCCTCCTTTAAACTTCCTCTCGTTATTTTTTATTCTATATTATTCACTTTCATTGAAGAAGTGACTGAATTCTACTTAGGAAGTCTGTTGAGTTAAAGAGAGGGTTGATCTCACTTAATAAATTTGAGTTTCTCTTGGATTTTGGGAGATTCCATGAATACTGATTTAATCTTTGGTTATTCTAGATGAGCTTAAGCGAATACTTTTAGTTTTATATTATCTCTTCTAGATTTATTTTTACACTATTGGTTGCTTAATTTAGAAAGTCTCTGAATTGGATTAAGGTTCTTCAATGAACAAGTCACACTCTCTTTTATTTATTCTCCTACTTCTAATACTTCTGATTTCCCTTTACCTTCTTGTGACCCACTTGGCTCTACTCAACACCCAAAACCCCCTGAGTGTACTTCTAAACACCTTGTATATGGTGTTATCTCTCTTGCAAGCACAGGAGGCACATATGACAATGAAGAGAAAGAAAAGTTAACAGATTACTTTGATATTAAGACATATTTAAAACAAGTTGACTTTGTCTTTGGATGTGATGATGGCAATAATGAGAATGGAGATGGATGTGATGAGAATCATAATATATTTTCAACCTACCTCTATTTAATATTACTGTTGAAAAATATGTCCCCTCATCTGTAATAGAAAATTGAACTGAACAAGCTTAGTTCAAATCATAAGAGTTTGGCTCCCATATTCTATTGAAGTGGATGCTCTATGCACAGAACTGGTGTTGAGAATCTTGTTCCAGAAGAAAGATGCTTTCTGAATCTACTTTTATTATCACATGATTAATCCATTTCCTTAAAAAAAGAACAGAGTGTGTTCTACTTTCATCTCTAAGTCATAATCTCTAACAGCTTGGCAAGCCTTTCTGCGCTGTGCATTTAATTTGATGAAGTCAACTCCATCTTCTTTGATAATCAAATTACATAAACTTCCTCTACAAGCACATAGTATTCTCTGACTACATCCAAGCCATAGTCAGCATTAAAACTCAATCTAAAGCAGCATTATGTTGGATAGCAAGTCTCTTTCACAATGGTATATGCTGACAAACGTAAATTAACTTCCCATTCCAACTGACCACCCAGAAATACCTCATGAAATGCCACCTAATAACATAGTAACTCTCTTACATTTACAACACAAACAGAAATAGAGATAGAATTGTAATCCCTTCTGCCATCAATTCCCTAACTATCTCACAAACTCCTTCATTATTGATCAAATTATAAAACACATGAGTATCTATTTAAATGTAATTAATTCTACAAATGACCATTTTCTTTTCAATTCCTCTAGTACTCCCTTTCTCTATTCAATTTCATCAACATTGTTCTCTGTATCCTCTTCATTTAAATTAATCTATATCTCCACCCCATCCATTAGTTTAAACACTGCCGATAGCCACATCTATTCACATTTAGATGGAAATGTATCATATTGTTTTGTTCTTTCTCATTAACAATTCTTCTAATTATTCTACTTTGATTGTCTTTTCTTCTAATGAGTTCTCTATTTCTTGTAGGTTAATATATTTCTCTGTTAATAGTGTTATTTTACCTTTCTTTAAAATGAGAGAGGGGTGTTCTATGGAGTTGATTCTCTTGGTATCTGATTTAGTAAGAGAGATTGCCTATTAAAATATAAATACACTTTTTATTGGTGATGGGAATAATTCCAAAGAACTTCATTAGAGGAGAGACTTAGATAATCATTCTTTTTATTTAATGTTCACAATAAAAAGAAGAACCATTGACTTTCTTAAAGATCTCAACAAGAAGATCATATTACTTCTCTTATAGATACACTACTTCATTATACATTTGCTACAACTAATGGGTTATAATTAATTATAAAGAGTCAGCAGCTCTAGATTATGGATAATTGCATTAGCTTCTACAGTGCTAGACTTTTACTTCTGATGTAGATTAAAGGATAAGTGTTTTCTCTTCGTTTCCTCCTGAGAACCTTTGTTTCCAATGGGAGGGGTTGGTCAAGTTCTTCCAATAAATTAAATTCTAAACCTTTATCTGTTTTGGCATCAGCATATGATCTTCCACCAAAGTGAGCAAGTAAATAAGCTGTGATTACTTGACATTTATTTGTTTTAAGATAATTCTTACAAGATAGAATATATGTCGGAGTCTTCTTAGTCAAGTGAGTCAAACACTCCATTTAAACAATTCTATTCAAATTTAACCTAAATGGAGCAACAGAAGCAAACCTATTGGTTCAAGACTCTTATTAAATCGAACCTTACAGTCTATCCATTACAACTTTTATTAGTAATGATCTGTCAATATTGTCATATGCTTTCTTCATATCAAGAAATGCTGCATAATATACTTTCTTCAATGATTTCCTCTACTGGACCATTTGAATTAGTTTCTTATAGTTATTCATACAAGAGATACTTTTCTAAATCATGTTTAATAGGTGCTAATGGTGTCCCATAATTTCTATTCTGTTTCTTCTGATACGACTTATTCAAAACATTTGTAATCAAAGGTTGGTATGCCTAAAGGTCTAATCGAATCAACTGTATTAATAGCATTTCCAGTTTTAAAGATGGGTAGAATTTTAAATGGTTTTATGTATCTTGGAACGTCTTTGCCTTTGTTAACAACATCATTCATGAAGGCAACTAGTCCTCCCCCTAAAGACTCTTTCCTAATGCCATATTCAATAGCTTTGAGTTGACTTTTACTTTATCTATAGCTATCTAAAATACAAAGTCACCTTCTGCATTAATCTGCTCCTTATTGCTTGATTCATCAGCTTTCCATAGTTCCTTGAAGAATTAAATTAAATTTTATTTTACTCTCTAAATATTCAAGAATCTCAAGCCCCAAAACCCCTGCTATTAATCAATTAATTAAAGGTTACATTTCTTCTTATATTTGGAAGGAGGGAAAGTGCACTCAGAGTAAGATCACACTCACGTTTATTACATAAGTAGATCAGATACATGTCCCAACAAAGAAACAAGCATTTCATCTTATATCATAGTGAGTCTCCTCCTCAGGTTTTATAAACTCTTCATGCTGAAAATTGATATCGACTACCTGAAGGAAGTATGCCAGTAAAAGAGGAAGGTAAGCTCAATTAATAACTAACCCTACAGGTTCTCAATGTCAAGGAGGCAAGAGTATGCCAGATTCCACATTGCTAAGAACTTCGAGTCTCAGATATGTGGCAGAGCCTGGATGGCCAACTTAGTAAGAATGCGCCTGTTGATGTATAGTGCTATTCTTTAAACCAGAGGTGATGACAGCAAAAGTAAGAATATACAAGGAAAATAAGCTCGAGTCGATTAACTAACCCTAACCTATATATGATGAGCTTATCTCTGAGATTGCATCAGTCTTGTCAAAGCCTTTGCATGTAAGTCTATTTCCTTCACCTGGTAACAAGCTGGGAAGGTGAAGGTAATTAACTTAAGTGAACTCTAGAGGAAGAAGAGAAAGAATGAGTTAAGTTTTAGGGAGCTAATATTTAATATTATAATAATATTTAATGATGCTATAAAATTAGCAACTTAACATTCCTCCTTAAAATATTGAGGAGTCTAAAAATTCCTATTTGAGTTAACAGTAAGTTTTAATTAATTAAGATGGGGAAAAAATAATTATGAGATCCCGGAACTTAGACTAGTCTCTCTACAGAACATCATTGATAACGGGGATTACTATCCAAAGCTCCTAAATATCTATGAGAGAGAGAGATATTTAAAAAAACATTAAAAATATTTATGACTTTATACTGGCAATGGAATATAAAAAGTTTAATTTATTAAATTTAGATCAGCAGAAGGATATTGAGTTTTTAAAGAAACTAATGGTATAGAATTATCCTACAAAAGATTAATATTTAATACATGCTATGAATGGAAACAAGAATTAATAGCATCTAAATTAATTTTAATCAGAGAATCCAAATAAGAATCAATGAGATTATTAGAAGGACAGAAAGAATCCAATATAATAGATCAAGACATAGTAATGAGCAATAGATTTGCTCACTATTATGAATTCTATGCTACTTATCTAGATAAAGACTATTGCTTCATAAGAAATAGAGCTAGTATCAATTTATCTACTCACATGAAGTAAGCCATTTCCCCCTTTTGCTGAGTACTCCCCCTGACTAAAGGAAGCAATGAAGATATTAAAGATTAACAAAACTTAAGCTCTTTCTTTGAGGAAACTAAGTTTAAGATTTCCTAAAGATCCCTATCTCAGCCTTAAATCTAAATCTTTTAATGAAAAGCCAATCTTCTCAAGTTCTTTAGAGAAATCCAAGGTCTCGATTAACCTTCCACTCTAGGTTCTATTTTATAAAAGCTAAAGGAGAGTATCGATGTTGAGCTTCCTCGAAGGAAAGTCACTTAGATAGTAAAGCGAGACTGGGGTCTTTCTTTTATTAAGTGATCGAGTGTTAATCCTAATAAGCTGAGAGATCAGCAAACATTCTCTCTAAGACTATTGCTATAATATAATTGAGTTATATTAGCGTTAATCTTGAGGATGTTTAATTTTAATTAGCCAACAATGATCGAGTTTACCAATCAAGAGGTGAGAAGTAATTAGTTTAGGTACGATCTTTGTCTGCTTCTTAATATGTAGACACATCCAAAAAATCAGAGAGAGTTTGCAACCAATGTCTTCCATCCAGTTCATATAGGAATTGAGTTATTTAATTCCCATTCCTATCTTAGCAAGTAGAGAAATAAATTAGATAAACAATTGCATTAATGTTCTAGAAGTTGAACTCTCAGGCAATTCTTCTATTTATTTCTCACTCACTTCTAATACTTTCTTCTCCATTTCACTTTTTCAGACCCCTGTGGGTCGTCTCCACACTCTCTCATGAGTGTACTTCCACCAAAAAACGTCTGAGCATGTACTTGAAGAGCTCGAACATGATCCAGTTAGCATCTTTGCTAAAATTTAACCTGGAGATATTGATGTTTTATCCAACTATGCTGATGGTTATAAAGTTACATCCAAGACATATGAAGATCTAAATACAAGCAGTGGAGATGGATGTGATGCTAATTGCAACATAGAAATCAAGAGTTCAGACATCTTTAATATCTTAAACTCAACTCAACTCAATTAACTCTTAGCAAGTATATGCTAGCTGTCCGTGATCCAATGTCTTCCATCAGTTTCAACATAGGCATAGCCAGGCCGACTGAAGAGGACTTCCCCCATCGCATCCATCAGTAAGTCTCAGTAGCCATGCATTCCTCTGATCACTTTTTCAGAGACATTGATCTCACTACTTCAGTTGCCTTTCTTGACTAGATCTCTGAAGGAGTACTAGGAGAGTAAGGAGTAATACTTACATTGTAGACATGGATTAGAGAAGAACCATAAATATCAACCTTGGCGTCTTTATTGAGACTCAACAACCTGGAGCATTTCAAATGCTCCAATTAATTAACAGTATTAGAACTTACCTTAGGTAATTCTTCTATCGACAAATGTGACCGAGCACTTCTGTGTGCAGTGTCCCTTACTTGCATCTTCCCATCTCAGTTCGGAGAATGGTGGAGCCAAATTATGCATTTCCTTGTGTCTATATAGTGTGGTTCTTGCTAGAGATGTCGCAGTTATATATCATAGGCCAGATGCCTCCTATACCTGAAGAAGAAGCAGTAATCCAACGACCCATTCGCATCATTCTCCTCCCCCAGAGCAGTACTCTCCATAGCATTGAGTGAGTGTCGGCTTTGGAGCCTACGGGAGACATGCATATGGTAGACGCTCACTAAGAACACATGAATTCATATGGGCCACTCTTCTGAAGGAGACCCATGCAACATCTACTTAATGCATAAACGGACAACATGAAGGCGTTGGAGGTACCAGCAACTCACAGGCATCGTTTCAGAAACTGAGAAGGTGCCTTAGATGAATAAGTAGACAGTGAGTCAGTATCTCACGTGCTAGTGCCAGTCATTTATTCTAGGGAAGAGCCAAACCCAATATGAGAGTGATTAATTACATATATCGAGAGCATCTTCTCCATTGAGACTAACAAGAGATCATTGTCTAGATGTGTAAGACTCTTAACATACTGTGTGGAGATAAAACACAATGGGTATATGTGAGGATTGTCAAAGGCCTATCAATGTCTACCATCACGACATTTGTTCGTCCTTCAGAAAGTTGATTAGTAAAAACAATATATGGAAAGAGTATTTCTGCATCAAAGGATATATTAAGACTAATGAGGAAGGAATTGATGAAGCTGCAAAGAAGGTGTATTAAGCCTTACCTACAGTTCCTTTGGCAATTACTACTTTATGCTTAAGGAAGGAATCAATAACTCTCTTAATTTTCTCTACTACCTGCAGAATCTTTTCCTACAACTCTAAGAAGTGAACTAGGATTGAAGATCCAATATTATAATCCTGTTGGACAACACTACGAGACACACCTCCCGAAAGACTATTTACTAAATCAAGCGTACCTATACTCCTATCTTCTTTAATACCCCTTACTGTCCTGAATTCAACCCAGTGGAGAGTGCATTCTCCATCATTAAGAGCTCGCTTACTATCAAGAGGCAAGGCAGAGCTCAGGGGTTATGGAAGAAACAAGAGATTGAAAAGTGAAGGATATTATTTGCGAAACTCTGTGTTGTGTTATGAAATTAGTAAAATATCTTTTCAGCTGGAAATATATCTTGATATAAGTAATATTCGTTAGATAATAATTAAATATAATATATCTAATTCTCAGATCATATATAATCGCATTAACAATTCTTTTAAGATCCTATAATCTAAATTAAGACCTTTAATACATTTCTTCTTTAACATAATGGAATTCATTCACTTAAGTTTATTAGATAGCGACTCAACAAAGAATGGAGCAAGGAGAACAAATGTGCATTATTATCAATTGACCTATACCTATTAACGAATGACACTTCCTAATGATATCTGTATCATGTCGTTCTTTTAATGGTGCTAATCTCCATCTATAATTAGATGATGTGTATAATAGAGTATCATAATCAATTACTAACATATACACAGAGAAAGGGAATAAATAGATGGTAATAGGAGATGGATTAAATGGGTTTATTAAGAGATTAAAAGTTTACGATAACACACATGAATAAGATAGCTTTACTTTATTAGGTATGATAAAATTAAGAATGGGTGTGTAAATGATAAGAGCGTTACAATAGATAAATGCATTTAGATCTGATTAGAATGTTTAATAATAAATGAACGAAGAGACAGAAGACTTTATCAAACGATGGTGCGAATCATGAGAAGAAATGCTTAGTTGACTAATCCAATTGACATGAAAGTAAAGATTGCTCAAGTATCTAGCAGTTAGTCAAGTAGTAAATGTCAAGAGTATTTGTTTAAAGAGTGCATTAGTGTTTTATATGATAAATAGGGTTGGAAATCAAAAAGACATTCTCCCCGAGCTGAGATTGTGTTCGGGTCTGCATGAGTTAACGTAGATTGTGAAAACTCTAAATCTGTTTCAACACATGTTACTCAAGAAGCTATATGTCAACACTCCATTAAAGGTGATGACAACTCATTTGATAAAGATGACATTAACAATGAAATTAACTATAATAAACATTCATTAAGCACTAGCTATGCTAGGTAATTAGATTATTGAGAGAGAGAGAGAAGATGGCTCACTGTCTGGAGTTAATTAATTTCCTAAGCCATTAAACGGCTTCCATTTATATTTCTGAAATGAACTTCTGAGAATGCTATTGATCTTAGAATGTTATAAAAGAGCTTTGTTATCAAATTCAATTATAATCTATTCTTTAGGTTTGCATTCTTTTAGAATCTATATTAGTTCGTTCCATCCAGCTCACTACTACTCTCACTAAATAATCAGTACCTATTTAAGAAGTAGTGTTTATAGAATTAACTACATGGAATAAGTCTTAGTCATTGCTCTTGGAATGGAATTATGCTTATCTATAAGACGTTCAAATTCAGTTTCTTCATTCAATGTTGAACCGAAATTTCCATATTAGACCCCATCAGGCCCTGGAGGGAAGAGGAACCTATAGCGAAGGTTACTCAATGAATGAGGATTCTGTTTTGGTTCTTGCTATTGATTACACATCTAATCGGTATTGCAATCATCATTTATACCTTGAAACCTATTAAGATGTTTCTTTAGCCTTCTTTAATATTGTCTCCTTCCTATCGATCATACAAACAATCCAAATAAGCATCTTCTTTGTAGTCAGTGCACTGTTTCTTTTTCCATTCTTCCATCCAGCTTCATCAGTTACATTGGTCAACTTTAGTATTATAAACTTATTATATTTAAATTTATTAATATTTGAAAGTTAATAAAATTTATAATACTCTCAAATTCTTCATTCTTTTGAGATGTTTAATCAAATTTATTGTAAACTAAGCTTCAAAATGAATAATCTTCCCATAAAACTCAGGTATATCTTTTTACCATTTAATTCTAAAAGGTTCCCTTGCCATCTTAATAATGATGTCTTTATCACCACTGACAGCAAGTAATTCTGAAAGCATTAGATAATGTTAAAATTCAATTCTCTATATTGAAGGTACATTCTCACATATAAATTAAATAAGTTCAGCAAATTGTCCGTCTGATCTATATTTCTTTAATTTAAAATACTTTACACTGTCCTAAATATTATAATGTCGAAGTTAAGACTTTCACCTTCAAATCACTAATTGTTGACTCAATCCCATGACAATTCACTTAAGAGAGTAGTTAACCTTTTAGCTATCTTTGACTTTTAATTTATATGGAAAGTTGCTGAGCACAGGAGGCTCAAGATAAGGCTTTTGTGTTTTTATTCATTACTATCATTACTCTTTGTGACGCAGAGGAAGTCTCTAGTAGAGCATATTCAAAGGGTACCGGATTGCCATAGAAGTTTCTTTCTGATTG
>JAGYYO010000045.1:0-18620 GCA_021441625.1 Diophrys sp. 3 WChen-2021
TTTGGGGTTTTGGGGTTTTGGGGTTTTGGGGTTTTGGGGTTTTGGGGTTTTGGGGTTTTGGGGTTTTGGGGTTTTGGGGTACTACCATTTAATTAATCGACCTCTTTTCGATAAATTTGCACTCACACTGTCAACACATTAAGACAATAACTTACCAAAAGGAATTGGTCTCCAATAGATTATGCATATTCAATTGGTGTACAAGAGAACATGAATATCCATTTAGCCCCACTTCCTAATATCTACTTACCATGTATTCCATCATCCATACACTATTGACGAATCAATTAACAGAAACAAATCAAGTGTATGAAATGCACCCACGTATCTAATCTATGAACATCAGTTCTAGGATTATAGTGATTATATCCTCACAATTCATATCTAACACAGATTTCCAGTTCTAATTGAATGAATGTGAATCCAGCATCTATTATTGTGTTTCTCTCTTTGTGCATATCTATTTCTTTAACTCATGTTACAATGCTGTTCCTCATGTTGGTATTGAGTATGTTTGAGATGAATGTGACTAGTCTAATGTAGCTACTCTGGGTGGTCCATATTTGAATGGTGGTTTTAGTTGAAGAGGTGAGGCTACTTTGAAGTAGTTTTATTTCATTGATGATATTCTATGTTAATTCATGAATGTTCTGGTGATGGTGGTCTAGTTTAGTATGAGGGTTTAGCTTCAGGTGCATGGCAGAGATGTTCTCGTTGGTTTACACCCAAGGTCTAATCCCTGAAATACTTGATTGATTGAGATCGCTCATATCAACTTTCATTATATCTCCATATCCTACAGTTGTTGCTATTGTAACTTCAATTTAAATATGTTCAACATTTTCAAAGTCTTTAAATATTATATTAATATTAAATCTATCAATGTCTGCCTCTCCTGTCAGGAATGGTTCAACTCCAGTTGACTCTGCCAAGGGTAATGCGTTGAAAGACCATAGCAGTAAAGAGCATGAGAGGATAGCCAAGATGGGAGAGAAAGCTTTTTCAAGCGTATATGAAGCTGACTTTGCTTGGGAAAGTTCCCACACATCAGTCCAGAGCCTAGGAAAATCCATTTAGAGCCATCACATGGACAGACCATATATCAATGATGGATCTCCCTGAATCTAAGCTGTATTTAATTTGATCCAGGGAGTGATGACTGATAGACGATATTTCAACTATAACTGGCAAATGAGTGATAAGGTACTCTTCCTCATTTCTGAAATAACTTTAATGATGAAGATAAGGATGTAGACACAGAATGTATTCTCATGTCTGATAGTCTTCTTGGCTGTTGAGATAAAGTCTTCGTCGGTCAGGAGGGAGAGTCCAAGAGATGTAAACAAGTCATTCTACATGATTTGCATTGCCAGAAGAGAGTTGTCCTTCCATGGGATATCAGCATTAAACTTGTTGTTATCAATGAATTTTATGATGTCTCTTGGATGAATGGTAGTAGAGGAGC
Source organism: Diophrys sp. 3 WChen-2021 (assembly GCA_021441625.1). Lineage (NCBI taxonomy): Eukaryota > Ciliophora > Spirotrichea > Euplotida > Uronychiidae > Diophrys > Diophrys sp. 3 WChen-2021. The sequence continues at coordinate 1,466 of JAGYYO010000045.1, forward strand.
TTGACTTAACGTCTTACTAATCAGTTAAGGATATCTGAATATTAGGATTAAGGACATTTGCATGAATCATCTCACCATCTCTTGATGTCTCAGTGTTCATAATAGACAGACATATTTAATTATACAATAAATGGAGAAAGAATTTAATTCGCTTCTAGAGTAAAACTCTGGTGGTGAAGCAACTTCAATACGGCACCAGAGTTAGCTCTAGAAGACAAGAAGAGATAAGAAAGACCTGAATCTAACAGAAGACAAATCGATCTTCAATGAAAGTTGATGTTTAGTAGACTTTCTCTTTGGGATGAGCGCTGAGGGAAGGTTGTAGGATTCTGCTTCCTTTGTATTTTACATATTTTAATTAATTATTATTTGGTCAGAATTAAAAGTGAAATCTCAAGTATCACATTATAAGAAGTTAAATATTTAATTATGGCTGACATCAATCATGTGAATAATAGTGAAATATTTGAGACAGTCAAAAAAGCAAGCTGATTTGCTACTTGCTGGTCTTTCGTCTCTTTTAAAGGCTTGGGAGTGAAGTTGAGGGACATTTTCATGCACAAATTTTATCAACATCAATAATATGGGTCTCTTAGGGCTCAAACTGTTGCTTTCCTTAAACTCCACTTATTCAACAAGACTTATGTCTAGTAATTTTATCCAAGTCTTATAATAGAAACATCTTCATTCATTCAGATTTCAGCTTCCAGAGATTTTCTCTTTTCAAAAGAAGTTCTTCTGTAGTTCTTAACCGAAGTTTTGTTGTAACGACTGCTATTCTTTAGAGATTATTTGTGATATTAAACTGACTTTAACAGAAAATTATCATGATAACAAATTTGTCGATAAAGTCAATTTATTCCTGCTCCTATTTTAGTGACTTTAACGACAAATCTCAAAACATTAAATAAAAATCTTTGTCTTAACTTAAGAGAACAAAACTGGTTTCAGAAAAGAAACAATGAACGAAAGTATAAATTAGAAAGGAAAACATAATCAACTTTTGATTTTCAAGGCAGAGACTTGATAGGGCGAGCCTTCAGAAAATCATTTAGGCAGATAAATGTCAAGTGTGATGAACAAAAGCAGGAACAAAAGCAACTGCATTAAGCCAGAACACATCTGAAACCATGGAATAATTTGATAATGATTATTTACGTGCTATTTTGCTCAGGTAGGGGTTTTTACTTTACCATAACTGTCTTTTTAGGAGAAATTGTTCCAGAGAGCCTGGAATTTCAGAATACAGTCACTGAGGTTTTGGTCAAGGCATTCACACGGTATGCATGGCATGTCACGATCTTCTTGTCCATGCATGTCCGGTAGCAAAGGAGTTTAAATATTTGATTATTAGACCCAGAATTGAAGAGCATTCTAAGGGATGCTTTCTAGTAAGTTCTATATTGTTTAACAGTTTGGGATGTCTACATCCATTAGTTTAGGTTAGCATCAATAGTCTGGTGATGAGCTTTTTTATGCTTGATTTGGAGATGAGCAGGGATGCTCAGAACTCCTTTCATAATTTCTTGTCGGCTGCTGTGTCAACTGAGATCCATTCAGAGATCAGTAGAGGGGTGATCCGATATATTAGCTTTGATCTAGCATAGCCCTCTTATATCTTATTCTTGAGGTTGCAGCTATTACTTAGTATTCCAGCAGCTCTGGTTCACTATGGCGCTAGTCTTCTTTGTGAGGGCTTTGAGAATATGAGCTCGAAAGAAGCTATTTCAATACGTATTTAAGTGTCTTGGATAGTTTGAGGTTATGTGGAGGGAAATCGTATGCTTGAGGGTGTTGGCTATCACTTGAGACTTGTGCGTTACTATTTTTAGATTATACTTACTAAGTGATGTCTGTAGACTTTGTATGAGAGTCTTGACCTCTCTGAGGGAGTGACAATATAGCAGGATGTCATCAGCGAAGAGGAGAAGGTTGTTGTCTAGCCACTGTTGGGAGAGTGCAGAGTTTTTAATAGCTTAGTTAATATAAAAGTTAAAGAAGAGTGGAGAAAGAATTCCACCCTACATTATCCATTTAGCGTATTACACTCTTATACTATTTAGGAGGAAAGAGGTTAGAGTAGATTTGTTGAGTGACTTAGAGTATTATCTCTTTGATTATTTCTGGGATCTCATGGGATTCATCTAAGTGTCTTGATTCTTTATTAATAATGGAATCATCGAACTTGACTTTAGATGATAACTTCATGAGATGAATTAAATACAAGACTGATTGAAAAAGATCCTTAAAACGATAGATTATCTTCATAGTTCTCTAGGTACTTCCATTTAACTTCCATTAAATATGTCTGGTAAAGCTGTAAGTGAATTTCATAGAGTTGAAAGGTGGTACTCCGAAAAGGACCCGTTGCCTTTTAAATAAGAGGGCCGGTATGAGTAAACAACGGGTTTTGTATGCCCAATGGATACTTTAGAAATAGATCTCACAGTTGATACAGATTGTACAATGGAAACTGAAGATCATGAATACATGAATGGAGATAAGAAGTTTTAAGAGTTAGATAATAAAGAAATTAATATAGTTTCAATTACAGCTACAAGCTCCATATTAACATCATCATACTGTCCTAATCCAACTCAAAGCTTAATGATGAGAACGAACGAACGAATCTAAGTGTCTTTTGAGTATTTGATGGAGTTATATGCCTTTCGAAGTCGAGGGTTATCATATAGGCTGTGCGCTTGGGAGCTTTATCAGAGGGCATTCTATAAAGAACCATTCTGAGATTAGTGAGGAAATCGAAATCCTTTCTTGTGCTTCTGGATCTTTAGATATAGGCTCTTCAATGTAGGATATTCTCTCAATTACTTTCCAGATTGGTGATGCTATACGAATAAATCTTGTTTCATCAACGGACGCCGAGGCGGAATCTGTTTTGGTTAAGGAATGAGTTTCGTCCTCGTTGACATTATGAAGCAAAAATTCCGAATAAATCGAAGACTAGCCTGATTATCTTAACAACTCTTTTATCATCGTTTTCTATAGTTTTTTTGAGAAGAAGTTTCTTCTTTAGGTTCTCTCAGTATGGGATGATGATCAGGGGAATCGAATTACATGAGATTCTTCTCTTGACAGTTTGCTTCAATATTTTTATGGCGAGCTCTGTTTGGTTCTGGCTCAATAACTTGTCCCGGCAATTGCTGTCTCAAATAAATAAGATTTACTTTTTATCACAAGTATTATAGATTAGAATAGTGCTCTTGTATTGTTGGTTTGAATGAATTTCTCCATTTCCATTATACCTTGTGCATAATAGTACCCTTAGTGTTCCTTGAATAAGTTCTCCAAGTCCTCCTAATATCTATTAAGTACCTCTCTTGGAATCCCACCATAGTAGTCCTTCCTATATAAATCTATATAGTATAGTTTCTTAGAAAGCACTAATGATAGATCTTTATATAGAAACTATTAATAGTTTCTTTAGATAAGATCACCTTCCTCCCATGTTCTTATAACTTCTTATTTTGACGAAGACTTCCATATGTTTATTGTTGTATCACAGGAGTAGTTTATGTCACTACATAGGAGGAGAAATTTATAGTTACTTGATCCAAGCCTATATGTCTCTTCTTGAATCTGATTAGCATATAAGTTAGTGTAAATCGCATCAATGTTCTTATTCCCTCTTGTAACACTCATAGTCTTGTATATCTTTTAGTGTATAGCTTTGTTTGTGATCATATTAATTCGTGTTCTATCATTGTTGAAGTCACTTAGAATTAGAAAGAGTTAATTGGAATGTATTAGTTATCTGATAGTGTTTACATTGACATTGTTAGTAGGTTTGTTGTATGCATTTAATACTGTTATATTTATCTTGGGAATGAAGTTAGGAATATTTATTATGATTAGGTCTATGTTTGCTTTGGTAATGGTTTAAATCGATTGCTCTTTAGGAAAGAGTATGGTAAGTCCTCTGGATTGGTTTGGATTTGTTTGGACTTAGTTATAATTTATATGGATTTTGATTTCTGTACTGTTCATCCAAGTTTCTTGAATCCCTACGATGTCGGGACTCTGTTTGTCAAGAAATTTACGAAGGGCGAAGAGATTGGAAAGTTTAATTACAGATATTGCATTCCAAGTTGTAGATGAGAGACAACCATTGATGAGCTAGGTGGTTCGTCTTAAAAAAGTTAAAGGTAAAGAAATTCATCATACTCGAATTTAATTAGAATCTTTTCCTGCACGGTTCACTTGCACGGTCTGTTTCCTCGTTTGTCTCAACTTAGCCTTCGGTACTCCTGTAGACGGTGTAGTGAGGTAGTCATTCTGGACTTTCCTTCGTCTCCCTCTGTATCCCTGTCCGAGATCAGGCAACTCCAAATGGTCCATAATAGATATTTGTCGAGATTGAAGGTCGGCTTCCCCATCTACGTGTCTTGGGAGCTTAGACTCCCTTCAACAGCCCCTATTAATTGGGTGTGTCTCCGGTAGAGCTAGAGAAAAACCTGGCGAAAACACCAACTCTAATTATTGACTATTTGGATTTCATGTTGTAATAGTGCAGCCAACCTCTACCAGGAATAGAGATCAACCAGGTCCTGAAGTGTCCAATCAGAAGGTTGGAGGGGGTGGCTTTCGTCCCCTCCATCTTTCGAATATGGCGTATCACATTTGTTCTGTGTTTCGACTTTGAGTTGAATGATTAATTAATTTTATTTCATCTACATTGAAATTTATCCTCAGGTCAGGATATATGGAACCACTTAACTCTGCTCTTGGTTTTGTACTGCCTTCACCTTTTTCAGTAGGCTGAGCTTATATGATACATTCTTTGAGATATGTGAAGAAAGTTTTCCTGATTTTCTATCAGATATATCCGACACACATTCTTGGTTTTCAGAAATAGACGATTGATAACCCTGACCTTGAGATAGAGGAATCAACAAGCGACCCAGGCCAAGACTGGGGCGATCACCTCATAAATATATCCCAACCATTGATTATTTTTAATCAAATAATTAGTTCGTCTTTAGCCAGACGTTGGCTTGATTTGATTTTAATGTGGGAGACATTGACTTCGTGGATGCATAGTAGTTTAAAATTAATCCAAGCACTCAATTATTGGTCTGTCTCTCTGAGGAGAAATCATTGCTTACTACTTCCTTTCTCTGTCTCTACAAATGTAAGTGTATACCCTTGCACTTTGAAAGCATTCTAGTGTTTGTTTCTTCTTCTTTGTAGTTGTTGTTTAAAAAGTAAGTAGTTCACATATAATCTATTCAACATCATACGAGTATTCCATCTCTTCCCTTAAGTACTTGACCACTTGCTCCTCTAACACTTTCTCTAACTAATAAGACACAGCATAACCCATCCACTCCAAATAAATCTCCCTATCCCCTCTCTCCTAAAGAACATTCACACCACAAATACTTCTCCCTGAGAGCCTCAGAATACATCCCCAGATCCCAAAGTATAATCGAACAAAAAGGCCTCCTCGACTCACTAAAAGCAAACCGAAATGAACAAAGCAATATCTCCCCCAACAAAGACAGTGCATTAGATCTAGAAAAAAGAATCAGCAAAGACACCAACATAGAACCAAACAAGATCAATAACCCCATCTGCTGACAGAAGAATAAGAGTGGAAGATGAAGAATGGTTACACTGAGCTAATAAGTGAGTTCCATAAGAGAGACAGGTGCGACTGGGTACTAGAGAAGATGAGGCATAGGAGATCATAGATGTTGAGGATATGGAAGAGAAAGAAGAGCGATTAGATAGTGAAGATAAATGGAATGAAGAGGCGTATATTGATGGGATATTAGAGGAGAGGGACCAGAGGAGGAGAGAACGAGGGTGGGGAGAGGGGGGACACATGTGGAGTCGGAGATGGAGGGAGGTGGGATGGGGTAGAAGGAAAGTAGGCAGGGTATTGATGAAGAAGGAGAGGTTGGGACTTAATCTAAGATTAGATATACTGAAATTGATTTGTAATTAAATGTGGTGAAGCTGATGAATATTAAATCATTTCTTATCTCTCTCAGCTTTTTAATGTTCTGGAGCATACTTAAGAGCATCGGATCTAAGAATTTAGTCACTTCAGGGAGGAAGGGTGGGCTTTATTATGTCTACTAGTCTTAATCATCATCAATAATCTCATAGATCTCCATATCTAACATTATGCCATTCTATCTAAGACCCTGATGTAGAGTAATATATCATTAATCGATTTAATGCACAGATGTGGAGTCTCTCTTGATAAGATAGCACAGCAGCTAAGTTTGCATGAAGGGAACTCCATCAGATACTCCCTGAATGAATCACATGTGGATCTTTTTGTCACTGCAGCTCTAAAGGCACTAAGCTGATCTAGTGAATCAAAGGGAAGGCAATAAAGCAACGCAATTACTGAAGGGAGCATGAAAAGCTCGCTTAACATCACTTTAAGCTCCCCCTAGGATGTCTCTATCTCAGCTGCAATGAAGCTAAGGCTTACTCCTTGAAAGTCGGAAATAAGCCAATGGCAGTCATGCAAGCATCATGGAGCCCATTATGTCACTGAGGGGATTGTGGGGTCATGGAATTGGTCTAGCACGCATTGCAGTAGGAGCGAAGAAACCAGGATACGCATATGACCCCCTTACTGTAAGTGATACTTAATTTATACTCAGGCAAGAGAATCAGCGAAAGACGAAAGAAAAAAAATCGAGTATCTGTTTAGACCTCATAGATAAAGAAAATCGAAAAGAGATTTGCACTTAGATGGTGTGTGATTAGGCTCCAAGTATGTTTGGCTCATTGTGTGCATGCCAATATTGACTGGCTCATTCTTGAATAGGCAAATAGAATGAAGAACATGGCATGCTATTCCTCCACTGAAACTAATCCAAGACCTGAGTAATATTGGTTGAACAAACAAGCTTCTGGTGATGGGCAAGAAGGAAGAGATGCGAGATTCTTAGAGCTACTGTTCTGATGTGACAGAATGAGTGTATGGCTGAGAAGATCCTAACGACTTTGCCTCAACACAAGAAGAATTCAACCTCTCTCATGCACTTGATGTACGCTTCCACTCTTCTGATGGTCAAACTCCATCATATTTTTTTAGATTAAATAATTTATATTAATTAGAAGTCCTCTTTCGAGCTGATTGATCCATTGGGATCCAAGAAGGTTGGGTGTAGGTATATCAGTGGATGAAAAATATGTGAGGGATGTCTTGTAGTTCTCTTCGGCCAACCTTAATCAACATATTTATCACGTTTATTTCTCTAAGAAGCGGAGTGACAAATAGGTTATGGGATTACCAAACAACATTGAAATTGAAGCAGCAGAGAAGATATAGCCAGAAAAGCAGTTATTTTGGAAATTGGTAAAGCAGAAGAGAAGACTTGAGATAGGTAAGAGAGAGGAACAAGATAAATGGAGTTGTAGAAAGATAGCATCATTCGGAAAGTATCTGGGAACAGCAGAGAAGGTCGAAGAATGGATGGAACATTCTGGCATAAGTAGTATACGAAAGAATCTATGATAAGGGTAGAGAGATGTAATGTATCTATAGTATAAATTGAAACATCACACAAAGGAAGTATGATCCATGTATTGAGGAAAGATGTGGAAACTTGAGACTGAAAAATTGGAGATTCAATGAAAGACAAGTCAGATCGTATGGAAGTGGATAAAGAGGGCTTAAATATGTAATTAAATTAAATACAAAGAGACATTTAAGAGAGATTTAAACTGAAACATAAAATTTGGTAAAGATGAAACAATGATAACCCAGTGATCGAAGACAAGCATCCAATACTCAAATGAGATAGAGATCAACAAGTGATGAACCAAGACAGAGAGCTTAATTTAGAGGTGGACCCAATTATGCTGGCTGAATATGGATAGACTAGACTCAACAATATGGAAATAGAGTGAGATCAGCGACTAAGATCTACCTGCATAGCGTAGATGGCCTTAGAGACTCTCAATTGTATAACTGAAGTGAGACTAAAGAGGATCCATCTTGACTCAAGAAATGAGAGGGATGAAATGAGAACCAACAGGATCCCAATTAGCATTATGGTAATAAGGAGACATTGTAGGTATTGCTAAGTGTGGGATTTGCTTGTTGAGATCTTCCAGGAGGAGAAAGGATAAGAATAATGGAGGAAGTAGAAGTACCAAGGATGTACACATTGTAATGTAGGGGTATGCAGGAGCAGTTCACCTATATAAAAAGCAGCTCACCTATATCTACCAGGGCTATGCTTCAACTCACTCAAACAAAAAGAAGTCTTGTAACAGAAAGAGACTCAGAGAATCCAAATGAAATTGGAGATGTCACTTACCAACAACTAACTACAGATGTAGACTTCATAGTTGGTGGTACATGAGATGGAGCAAATGATGCAGCAGTAGCTAGACCAGCTAAATTCATATAGAGAGACCACATGCCTTTATTAAAGTTAACCTGAGAAAGTAACAGCCAACACCCAAGCTCCTTTAAGATCCTTGATACAGATTTCATTGCAACTACTCTTACAATAATACAGTATATCATGTACAATTCTGAATAGCAACTCAATAAGAGAATGGAAGATGAAATTTATGAATCATCCATTTGAAGAGAACAGAGAGAACAGCAGCCATGGAAATAAAACTGATAGAAGATGAGTTAGAAGACCTTTCTGGAAAAACTAGAACATTGATCAAACCAAATGTCAATAGGAAAGAAGGACAGAGAGTTTACTACTCTGAATAGTCAGACAATGATAGCTGAAGGTATGCATTACCATCGTTACCTCCCCTCAGTCAAATAGAAGATAGGTAAAAGGAAGATGAATGCAGAGAAGTCTAACATTAGACGAATCAAGGGAATGGAACTGAAGATGCTATCTAAGTAGATACTATGGAGGAAAGTAATGGAGTCTACAGACAAGGGATAAGCATGGAAGGGTAAATTAGGAGGAGAAAGAGTGGATAGAGATATCAGAGAGTGATGAAGATGGTGATGATGATGATCATGATTAGTGATAAGTTAAGTTTAGTTTAACTAAAGAGGAGTAATTGTAATACAAAGGAGTTGGAATAGCTGACTTCTTATTTGATATTGATGGGTAATGGAAGTAGATGTGTAATAATATAAAAGAGAAGGAATATAATTAAGAGTTACGATTGTATAGGGTAATAAATCAATTAACTCTATTAAAACAGGTAAGGCTCTCAAAGTTGATTGCTTACCTGATTAAGCAATAAAGAATGATCCAGTAATTAGATTGAGAATTTTTAAATTGAATGGATAAATTGATTTCTTATCTCTCTTCTTTCTCTTTCCTTTTTGAGACTGCCACCTACCAGTGGCTTACTTTCAACTGCTTTAGTTGTTGTTATGGGAGTGTTGGGGGTTTAGATATATATAGAAGTATTGACTATTAATAAAATCATCAATATTATTGTCAGTCTATCGAGTGATGAAGATGTCTTATAAGTCTTCTTAAGATTGACCGAACTATTGAGGCTATAAGAAATGCCTAATTCATGGCGAGTCGAACCAAGATGGAGTAATTATGGAGACAAACTATTAAGTAGGAGAAATAAAGAAGAATAGCTCTGATTCTTAGAGTTTGGCGAACCTTAATGCCATTGTTTATCATATATTTCTCGATTTTTTAAATTAATTGAAGGAATTACTAATAAAAACAAGATCATTCCTTAATCTGTTAAGACTTTAAGAGTTCTAGACCTATTCCAGCACAGTTGAAGTAGATATCTTTAGACCTCTTAGTATTCAATCTCGCATTTAATAAGAATTTGGAAAAACTTAGTGTAATAAGTATTAAGGTCTCAGATAGATGATTATTAAGCTGGATTTTAGGGAAGATGTTCGACCTCGAAATTTATGTATATCTACTGAAAGGAAATAATCAGGAGAGTGTATTATACATGCTTCTCAAATAAAAAGCTTAATAATAAAGTCTCTAAAAGATAAATTAATAGCTACCATTAAGGAAAGACTAGAAGGTAAATACATCAGATAATATATATTCTGAATGTGAAGGATCACGAGAGGAGTTAATTTCGGTCATACTCTTAGTCCAATACTCTTTACATTATTTCTTATTAGTGCGTTAAAGAAAGGTTAACCTGTAAATAAATAGATAAAGAGTTAAATGCCTTTGCTGACGATTTGGCAAGCCTAATCTATACTAAAAAGTTAAGCAAGGCTTAGATGAATATGAAAGTCTTCAAAATCCTTCTATATATCATTCTTCAGTTGGCAGAGACTTTGAAGGGCCTTTTTAATTTAAATGGAAAAGAGTTACAAGACACTGAAACAAGAGACACTTCGGTATTGATTAGATAGGTGTTGATGCATATCTAAGGATAAGGAACATTCTAGTTGATGGTAAAGTTAATCTAAAGGTCAGTATAAATCAGGGTACTTTGCTTCTTAAAGCTCCACATTGCTACAATTGGTTTGATGCATGAGGTAGTCGGCATTAATAACCAAATTACCCTACTGCTTATGTAAAGGGCCAGGAAGAGTAAACTAATATGGAAGAGGGCTCAATCTGTATTGAATCAGAGAGTAGCGATGAAACTAATAGTACTCTGAATATTGAAAATATTGACAATAGGTAACAAGTAAAATAAGATGACATGTCTCAAGAATTCTATTTAATTAAGAAGTCGATTAAATACTAAGCTTGCTCAGGTAAGTGATTGTTTGAGAGAGAGAGAGAGAGAGAGAGAGAGAGAGAGAGAGAGAGAGACTTTGAAGGAATATAAATTAGTCTTTTATATTAGTAATGAGACTCGAAGGGAGTTAAGGGAATGATTAAAACGAGAGTAGGTAGAGACTCTAATTCAGTTAGGAATTCTAGTATGAGCAAAATCTTTAGTAAGATTCTATGGATCAGCATTTGAATCAGTTGGATAAAATAATTTTAATAAGCTAGAAAACATTGAAGCTTGAATAATAAAAAGAATATTTAGAATCTTAAAAGAGAGGATGTGTTTTACTTTACTGCAATAAACATTGCTGGAGAGGTAATTGGGATGGAACTGTAAAACTCTCTTTTGAATAAGACAGAATTGTATACATTCTTGAAACAATCTTATGTAATTAAGAAAATAAAAGGAATGGTTGAATAGATTAATAAATATATGGTCTTGAGTAATGTAAATAATACTGAAGCTATTGCTTGAGAATTTTAATCCGTCTTGAAGTGCAAGAGCAAGCGTTTCCTTCGTTATAAACAAAAGAGCATGTGAAGCATTAAGATCTTAATGCCTTATCAGTTCCCATTGTGTCAAGGCTTAGAGATCATAATCTTCTTTCAAGAATGCATTTAGATTTCTTTAGGGTAGAGCACTTACCTTTGATTTTGGAAGCATTTGGTGCCTGGGAACCCAAGAAAGACCCATTCATATTGTCTCGAGGTTTTACTCTTTCTACTAGGCTGTCAGGAGTTTTGGCGCAAAGATTTGCAGCTGCTTCCCTGCCATTTGCTTTTTCATTAATTAAAAGTATAAAAACCGAATTTTTCAGTTTAAGCCATTTATAATTTAATTTACACATCATCATTAGTTACCATATCGTCATTGAAAAGTATTCATGTTGAGAATGTGATTTTCCTGGTTAAAGACCTTGTGTTCCAGCTCAGTGTTGTTGACTTTTCATGAGTACTTGTCTGCGTTCAGGTCCTGTCTGTTGCTTAGGGAGTCCCTTGATGAATCCCGATGTAGCCTTGTACATGACTAGTCTGTATCCTTGCTATTTCATGAGATCACTCAGCATTCTGTAGTCTCTTCTCAGAAAGGTGGCGGTGGTGGCCTTCTCTATGTGAGTCTTATATATATTAATGCTTAATATTCTTAAATACTAACAACTTCACATAATCATTCTTATAAGTCAACTCAGTTTCTCTCAGTTTCAGTGTCTCTCAGCTACCTTAGAACCTCCCTCGTGTCAGAGTCTCTCCTTGCTTCTAAGATATGAAGTCGACATCCTTCATATTAATGATTCCTTCTTGTTGATTCTTTTAGAGATCTTATGTCTCTGCTTCCAGCCTTGATCTCACAGAAGATAATGGGTTGGGACTGTTGATGTTCAATCTCGAGGTCACTGGAGCTCTCTGACTGGCTATATTGCTTTGTCAATGTTGATACCTTGAATGTCAGTGTTAACAGGTTGGATCTTCTCCGGTGTTCAAGTGCTGAAGACTCTTCAATATCATTTTGGATGTAAGAATGTGATCTTACCTTACTGGGATAGTAGGAGCAGGCTGATGTGTCCCATAATCTCAAGTACTTCATCTTAATTCGCGTAACAAGTGAATGCAGAGGAAGGTTAGCTCCTCTTGCATATTTACCCAAGTTTAATCAAATTCTAAAGAAAGGGTTGACAGAGATTTAACAACTATAAGTCATTGCAATGCGAATCAATAATAAAAGGAACCTTGATACCCTGTAAATATTGTAATGAACCATTCAATATATACGAACATAAATACCACTAGAGAATATCTGCAACTCAAATGTTATTATATTAAGATTAAGCTAGCTATAATTAAGAAAATTTGAATGTAAAGATTCGTGTACGAACTTTGAAAAATACTGTTAGAAAGTATTCAATGAATTATAATTAGTGAGAAGTTCCTGCTAAGATAAGGGAGTTGTTGCATAAGCAAACATAGTTGATAAAAACATTTGTAAGAGTTTCTTTGAGAGATGAATCTCTGGTTTTAACTTCCTAAGTTTGAAAGTCACACTGTTTATCTTACTTCATATATAATAAATATCACTAGAATAGACTTACTATTTTGATACTGTCAATAACAGATATTTTACCTTTTAATTTCTTTGAGGCTTCTTTTATTGGTTAAAGCCTTTGACTAACACTATTAAAATTCAGATTAAAGTCTTGAAATACTCTTTTTACCATTCCCCTGCAAATACTGCTTCTGAATATTTATTAAAATGCATGGCTAAATCATCTGAGAAGGTGCTTCTCAATGTGTTCCTCTGTAAATCCTTTCTGTAGCGCCTCATCAAGATAGCATATAAATAATAGAGGGGATAAGATACTACCATCTAGGATCCAATAGTTCAAGGTATACTTAGTTCCCAATCTTAATCTAGGATTTTTTGAGTAATTACTGGACGATATATAGAACTTAAAACATCTTAATCTTATCTTTTGCATTGTTGCACTCATTCTCTAATCTATTCTTTATAATGAGAATGAAAGATCTCTCTTTGATTAAATCAATAAAGATGATGTAATAGTCTTACTTGTGTATCTTGTCCCTTACTATACAGTTTGATAGTGTTAATTTGAATCATTCTCCCTGATATGAAATAATATTTAAATGGAAGGATACAGTGATTTAGTTTCTCTTTAGGAACCCATATAAGAGCTTCTCAATGATTGTATTTAAAGGAGTTGATGCATAGATTGAACTAGTATCCTTTGGGTCCGGAGTTCTGGATAAGTTTTTACTTAATAAGATTACTAATCTTGTCTTACTGTATTTATTTAATTTAGATAGATGTTTATGAGTTAGTAAATATGATTGACTTTGGGTCAAACATAGTTATTTGGAATTATAGTAGTGTCTTAGAGGGAGTCGATTCCTAAGGCTTTTCCTTTGTTCAAATCTTTGATGGCTTCATTGTTATAGTGTTTGCATGAAAAAAAAGGAGGGACTCTCGCGAATCTAGTATACCTCCTCAAATTCTCAATGGTTTGAATTCTATATCTAACTTGTTTCATTCTAATTGAACTCTTTAAAGGTTTTTCTAATTTTATTATGGAGACTTTATTTATTCTCTAACTCTTTTAATTCTACTGCTGCTTTGAAATTACGCCACTAATCTTGCTACCTTTTCTACCATGAACCTGAAAAGGTTAATTATATTGACATTCATGAACACAGGACCCCACTGCATCACTGAAACAAGAAAATAAAGAAGGAGTAGCATCCCAGTACCGCACTAAATTTGATGTACTCAAGGATTAAGCTTAACCAGTCACTCAAAATGAACCAGGGTAGGCTCCCGGAAGTGCTATCATTGATAATACAGAACATGGAACCAATATGAAAAAGATAGAAGACAAAAGACGTACTTTCAGCCAAGTCTAAACCATGTATGCTGATGAAGTCCATGAGAATCTTGAAGCATTGACCAAAGAAGTAGACATACTCAAAGGGAACAAGAAGAAATAAGAAAGGCTCTGAATCAAGATAAAATTGAAGAAATGATTGAATCTAACATCTTAGAAGCATTCAAGGATGAAGTGAGTATTGCCATTGAAGATGCGAAAGCTGAGCAGAGTCTAGAGGTCCAAGAATGTGTGAACAAGTAGGAGATTATGGAAAAGGACTTATTAAGAATTGCTTAAGGGTTCAAGGAATAGAGTCAAGCTCTTAAAGAGATGAAAGAAAGCAAGATTGCAAGTAGAGACATTCAATTTGACATTAAAAAGATTAAATAAAGAATTGGAAAATTAGGTGTTGTATGTGATAAAGAAATAGCAGAATAAGTAAGAGTTGAAGACAGGCTTTAAATGGAGGATAGTAAATTTAATTAGATCATTGCTGAAGTATTTTAGATTTAAGGGCAAACAAAAAGAATCATGAGGGAGCCTATGTTCCTAAGGCTGACTAATGTATGTGAAATGATAAGTACAAGAACAAATTGATGAGAGGTTTTCAAATCTTAACTATATTAAGATACTGAAATTAAATTATGCATTAGACTAAGATGCTAAGTATGAAGCGGTCATAAAATTAGGACCAATTTGTGATAGTCTAGTCAGAAGAAGCAGCTGAGATCAAATTTCATCCGTCTAAAGCGGGATAAGTCATAGGAAAATTAATCTACTCACTCTCACTAAATACTTCACAATCGAGCCAGACATAGTCATTTTCGTTTCGGGGTAAATTTAAAGAGTTAGGGGGATATTATATACACATCACAGATCTTCACCACTGCTAAGGTCTCGCCATTTTTATTAGGAGGTAATCAATTTGGAGTGTATCATAAAGCAGAATTTAAACCTCCTTGAAGCAGAGTAGAGCATCATGGATAGTTTTAGATATATATTGGAGCTATTTCTATCAGGCATAACTATATCTTAATAGATCCTTATAGCAGGAGACTTCAACCAAGAAGGATAAAAATTAATTGAGAGATTTAAAGAAAAGAGTTTACAAGTTACTAGATAGGCCACAACATAAATAGAGCAATGTATATCTTAATATTATAACCAAGTATTTAATAAATGAATTAATCAGTAATTAGTAAAGAATGTGAGATTAATGATTAAAAGTAGTAGTTAGTCTAGTTGTAGATCCCCAATGATAAATTCCTAGCAGGGAACATTAAAAGAGGAGAGATAGTTAAATTCAACTACTCTCTCTATTGTAACAACATAAATTAAAAGGTAATTAGTTTATCAAGAAAGTTAATGCTCATTCTCTTCTTTAGATTATGATGAAACAGTATTGAACAAATACTCGCCACCATTCTAAAGGCTTAAAAGAGAAGACTCGATAGATGAATAACAATGAGGTATGAAGATTGATAATGAAAAGCCAAAACAACTACTCCTCTCCATAGAACTTAATCTTAATACTTTTGTTGTCTCTAATCTCACTGTGACTTTAAATTTACTATTTTCCAAACATCCTTATCCAGACTTTAGGTGCTGTAAGCGCCCGCTAATGGAATCCTTTAGTCTATGATCCGCTCAAATAGATATTTGTTATGAATAAACTGAACAGGCTAATACTATTCAATACCCTGATAATGTACTGTTTGTCTATGCAAGATCTACCTGAATCCAAACTCTCTTCAAGAAAATAGCAAAGGTTAGAAAGGATTGAGCATACTTAGATGATTCTGTAGTCAGAATTTGTGAGGGTCACACTCAGACCTGTGAACTTAAAAGAAGACTTTTAATTAAATAGAAACAGTATAAAGATCTCAAACTAAAAACACCACATTAATTGAATTTGTTCTCACATTAAAGAATATCAAGCTTAGGCCAATGTCAAGAGCGTGCCTGAGATTGACAAAGCAATAAATGCAGGTGCAAACATGAGGAAAGTGGGAGAAACTGCAATGAATGCTTCCTCGATTCTTTATAAACTCTTTTAATTATGCATTAGCCTCAAATTGGTTTATGATAAATGGAGCTTGATATAACAAAACAGATGTTATCTGTCTTTAATTCCTTTCTGCTTACCATAGATGAGTCTTAGATTAAGACTGAAGGAGAATGGATGATGGTTTTATTGATTCATCTTGTCTTGTCTTGTAGACTCAACTTTAATTATTTTAATTAAAGAGGGTCAGAGGGGTAATCATGCAGAGAGTCTTTAAACTCCTGCAGGTCCTGTGAATCATGTGGGGTCGGGAGTGGGAATTCAGAGGGGTTTTTGTCTGGGATTCCCCCAATCAAGTTTGTTCCCATCTCAAAGGTCGGACCGAACTCGGTTTGCAACTTTTCAGACTAGATGGCCATTTATTATCAGCCCATATTCAAGTTAGATCCTTATGATATATTGATATGCTCCTTAATTGTGAACAATGATTAAAAAATAAGCATCTATTGATTCATCTTAATACAAAATTAAACATGGATTTACATGGACTAACCGAAGGAAGGTTATTGATCCGGATGAAACGATTGATTCAGATAGTGATTACAAATGCCAAAGATCAAGTAAATCACCTTCTGATAACTGAACTGATGTTAATTATGATGGACAATTTGTAAATATCAGTTGTGCATTAAACACCCTCTGGGATTCTAAGAAAGACTGAGATAATTTAGAACATGAATAACAAGATGTTGTACGCACAGTAAAGTATGGTTAACACAAGATTCGGAATTTTTTTTTTTAATCTATTTCATTAACGAATTATCGATTCGGAATTCACATACTCTTTAAGAAAAGTGACAATTGCAGCCAGAATGACTTAGGACATGAATGATATTAATTATAAATTTTGAAGAACAGGTAGAACCAACTAGTTTTTTTTAAATATATAAATGAAGGTTAATTAATCCTTCGGATTTAGAGGCAGTCTTTGAGAGGATGGCTGTTAATAGCCCTCCTGTAGTCTCTGGGTTGTCCAACCCATTTGAGAGTGTCCTGAGTCTTGTTAAGGCCAGGACGGA
>JAGYYO010000046.1:0-18574 GCA_021441625.1 Diophrys sp. 3 WChen-2021
TAAGGGAAATTAAAAATAAGAATTCTCTTAGCAAAAGTATGAGGGTTTCGGAAGTGGTCCCTCAGGCCTCCACTGAACAGTAGGACATTGAGGAGGAAACAAGAAGACCAGGAGCGCAGAGAACACCTAAAAACTTGATTTATACCACTTTACAATGATAATGGAACTAGATTATGTAGTAGCATCAGGTTATATCTCAGAGTATGATTTAGAAAATGGGAAGACATGAACCACACAAATAGAGTAAGTTCATAAATGAAGTAATGAATGGTAAAGAAAGATGGGTAGATGGCATGGATGCTATTGGCAAGATAGAGATTTGATCGTTGCATGAATTTATAGTTAGAAGGAAGTTTGCTTTTGAGATCAAAAGGGAACTTTCGCAGTGAAGAGCTCTGAGATTGATTTCCAGGGTAATGAAAGAGTAGATTGTAATTTTATGTACCTCAATATGGCTGGCAAGATTGAAGGATCTTTAGAAGTTTTCGAAGAATTTAAAAAGGAACATTCCAATTACATGAAATCTACAATTATTAAAAGAAGAATTTAAAATTACTAACCATCGGTGTACAGGGAATAAAGTTACTAGAAAGAGAGTGGTGAAGGATTACATAGAACTACAAAGATAGTTTAAGAGAGTGACCTCGAAATAGTATATGCAAACACTGAGAAACCAAATATTCAGATCATTATATTATTGTAATCCAAACTAGATGAAGTTACTCCTACAAAGAGGGATCTCACTGAAAGAAAGAAGAGATACTTCGATGCTAATCATGAAGATGTGAAACGAAACGTGTCAGAACAGCTATGCCCTAGAGAAATACATCAAGTATAGTGATTCAAAGAAGAGAACACGATTCATAACAGTAAGATAGATATTAATGACACCTTTAGAGTTAAAAGTTATCCAAGGACTTTGAACTTAGATCAAATGGAACAACAAACTGATGAACTATAAGTTTATAACTAACTGAAGCTACCTGCAGGATTGAGATCAAACACTCCTGTTGTGACTTTGATAACTAAGACTGTATATAGAGTAGATACTGTGATCAGTAAGTAGGAATTGACTGATGAGAAAGCTCTAGGGGGATGATTACACAAAGAAAAGGTAATGCTTGAAAACTGAGGGAAGAACAAGAGAACTAGGTTCTCTCAATGGAAGAAGAGATTAGTTTGAAGTTAATATACTTTAAGACATCGTAGATGAAATGAAGATAGTACTAAAGGGTACACTATCCTTCCTGAAGGAATTTATATTAAGGCTTGGATATGTCGAATTTAAAGGTGGAAATAAACATACATTAGAAGAGAGAAAATCTACAAGTACTACTTTTATAGAGCCATGCAGAATACAAAAGAAAACATGGACACAAAAGATATAAAAAGAGTTTAAGAAATTCTTAAAGTTTAGAAAGTACTCGAAGCTTCAAACGAACAGACTCTTTCCACTTCTTAGGCAGGGAAGTGACTTTAACATTAGAGAGAAGTCCATTGCAGTTGAATTCATTACGGCGTAATAACAAGGACTGATATTACAGACCCGAATGTTTAATACCAGACAGAATAGAAAGATTAGGGGAATAAGGTGAAACAATGCAAAAGAGCATGGATCTAATATTGAGAGCATCGTACATCATAATACATTCTACCATTACTGATTAAGATCTCTCCAAATTCAAACTATAACATGACGTTTAACCTAGACCCACATCATGTGATGAAGAACCTTGAAGCTTCCCTACAACTTTAGATGAATTAAGCGCCTGACAGCTATCATCTCTAAATTCTATGAAACACTAGGCTTGATCAAGGGAGATTCTCTCCTGAGGGTTATACTATTCTCCATTTAAATTTAATTTAATAAAAAATAGACTAAAATAAGATGGGGGTCGAACCTGCGCTGACCTTTTGGGTCCCAACCCACTTCCGCAGCGCAGGTTCTCGGCCCCCCCGGACTTCTCTCCTCCTGAGTTACCTAAAAAGAACTAGGAGGAGAGGATATTTGGATTTGGAACATTTTCATTGCCATAAGAGACAATGTTGAGATTAAACAATTACTGAGAAAGGAAGGAAGAGAGAGAGACTCTATTCCTGGAGCAGGATAGACTCCAGATATGAAAAAAAAAAATAATTGAATTATTAATTATTTCATCGTGTCCGGAACGGCTTCCCGTTAATAAAGGGCTAATTTATAAATGGATCAAATGGAACAATAAAAGATCGGCCCTGCTCAGATATTTAGTATAGCAGGGGGTCTTCTGGAAAACATCCAGACTTTGTCGGAACCATCTTATCGATCCAAATATCGGTTCCATTTAAGACCAGGTAATCAACAATGATTAATAACAGCCTAAGGTGGAATATGTATGGAGAGAATTATTTAAAGTCTCCTTGACTTGAATGTCAGGCAAGACAGTATAATACAGCCATAATTGTATTACTATTCCTCAATTAGGTCATGTCTTAGGGGACTATTCAGCAAATATAGACGGAGAAGAATATTTCAAACATGTTACTCATTCATTGTTATTATTATTAAATGATGACGCATCACCTGGAAAAGGAGTAGGAGTCTTCAGCATCTTTTTTTTGAGTGAGAAAGTAGATCAGATCAATTACTTGACTTTAAAGAAAGTTAGACTAGCCTCCTGAGGTTTCAGCACTAAATTTGCCTATCTAATACTTTGGAGATAAATAGTTCTGAAAAATAAATGAGGATTTGCTGGAGGATAAGAGATTTTAGTTACAAATTACATTACAAATCATAAATTCAATCCCTTAATTAATCATGTTTGCACAACTAATCCCTGTTCTAAACATGCTAAGCTTTCTTCACTTAGTATCTTCCTTAGCGCTTCATTTCTTACAACCCTGCTTCATTTGACAGCTGATATGTTCTTTTTTGAATGCCTGAATTTAGGTAAGACTGAATTATTCCCCTTTCGTGTCCTATTATTTGCTAAATATCAACTCACGAATCTACCTCCTAAATGATTCAGGGCACGTCGTGGCTTAATGGGATCCATTGGATATCAAGGCAATGATAACTGATCCCTAACTTATTACAGTACTCTAATCAAGTCCACTTGATTTCCAGAATTAGTCTGGGTCTTCTGTCCTCTCCATCCTCTCATTCTTTCTCCCACTCTTTTAGTGATGCTTTCTCCTGAAATTTCAAGGTAGCTCTTTAAGCAGGTCTTGTCTTGGGATACCAAAGCTAAGGTTAGAGTTCCTTCTTAATATTCTATCAGGGATTTTACCTGAGTAAGTGTCTTTCGAGAAAGATCGAGGGAGTCATCTTCTCTTGTAGTTTATTACTTGATCCTCCTTTTATAATCCAGTTAAGATGAGTGTAACAACAATAGGTAATAGGTGACAGACAGGTGCTTGTATTTCCTTTTTGTTGATTACTTCAAAGAAGCGCCATTAACCAATTTAAATTAGGGCTTCTCTCTCAGCTCCCAGTGTCGTCCTCGGTGTTCACCGTATACGACCAGAGTCTTTCTGGTAGCTATTTGTGGCTATTGCGAGGTTTCTTAGGAAGTTTGGGAGTCTTCCTGATAATCCCTTGACTTTGATTCAACAGACATAGGTCATTGTCTCTTCATGGGTGGTTGAGATGCACAAAGAGTACAGGACATGCTATCCATTTAGGAATGGGAAAAGGAACGCCCCTGATAAGTTAAGGGTCTTTCAGGTTCCCTTTTGATAGTCTGTTAAGAGAGATGATTAATTGCTACACAACTATTAATTAAATGAGTAAACAATGATGGAGTATTTAATTAAACTCTTTAACTCAATTTCAGCAAACATAAATCAACTCGGCGTAGGTCGTAGTTTCAAATGGTAAGTAAATGTGATTTATCAAGAGTGAGGTAGTCAATTAGAGATAAGGAGTTATAAATAGCCTATTTCTCCTTAAATTATCTGTTTATGTCAGTTCATGCTCTTAAGAGCTTAAGTGAGTGCTTTGGATTAGAAGAATATCAAGGGGAGGACTATGAGAGAGAAGAGAAATTATTGGTCTTTGGTTAAGATTGTTCTAGCCTATTAGAAGACTCTCTCCAGCATTTAATTATCCATTCATTGTTATGAGATGCATATAAACTTGAAACCTCTTAATTTCCTCTTTCAAGTTACCATCTTGATATCCATCAAGCAGGCTCCATAATATTCAAATTCTTAACCAAGTCCCTCATGATTAAATCTCAAATCAATATGCCACTTATAATTCAATATTCCCTCCCCTCCAGCATTATTATATCTCCATTCATCCTATATCCCTCTTGCTTCTAACCCATTCCCTCTCTCTGAAATGAATCCCTTCTTACATTCCTTCAATATCTGTCTCCACTTATAACTCCATTTCAGTCACTATCTAATTGCACTCTCTACACTAAGTAAATGGATACTACATCTAATACTTTTGAATAGATTAAATAGGATTGATAATGGAATCTATTATAATTGATTCGATCATGATGTAATTAAAGCAGAATTTTAACGACAGTAATTCTGCTCAGTAGTACACCCCTTCAAGATAAGTTTCAGGGTCATTTATCTAGTGTATATCGGAACCTCAGCTGTGAAAACTGTGGATTCTAATCTATTGAATTATGACCCTTTGAAATGGTCTTTGTATGGACAAAAGAGGTTGGAACTATTTGAATGATGTTTAAACCATTAGATAATTTATTTTTAAGAACCAGTATGAACTATTTTTCTCCTTCCATAGACTTTCTACGGTAAGTCCATATGTATTTCTAACCCTTCCACATCTCATGGCTCTTTATAGGATATGTCCTATTAGGTTTATCTCTTCTGTAGATCCTCTGAGACAGGACATCTAAGAATCTTCCCATGCTTCCACTTCGACGGGGATCGAAAGACTCCAAATCTTGAATTTAAGCATGTCCTCTTATATTTCTATTATTCATTTAAAAGTATTCATAGTATTTCTATTCACAATCTGGACTTTTCCCCATTTCGTATTCGACTGATCAAAGTTGGGATATCATCTCTTTGTATATGGACTGCTCTTACCTTAATTTGTCAGGAATGAATATAGTTAGTAGTGACCAGTGTGAGTTAGCCGAGGTAATTCACTATCTCCACTTCTCTCATGTTATCTTGCACCTAGAGAATGGGATAGACTAATCTTAGCCCATGACCCTTATTAAAGTGTTTGTGTACTCATATTAATTTATCAAAGTCCCATTAATAAAATCCGGGCCCTAGAAACTTACTTAGAACTTAAATATCTCTTCTATGGTTGCTCTCTTCTCTTTCATGAGCTTCATGAATACGATTCCATTTGTAACTGAGCTGTTGTCAGAGGTTGAGAATCCTTCTCTTCCATGAAAGCACGAGAAATTAGACGTCCTTTAGCACTTTCATTGTCTTTATCTACAATGAGAAGTGGAGTGGAAGCTCAGAGAACGTAACAAAGGCTGTTGCATATTACAAGTCTCATTTGAATGGTGCACTGAGAAGGGATACCTATCTAATAGGATCCCGATAGTCACAGTCTCTAAACCCAATAGTGAGAAGTACTCAGTTATTAAAGAGCATACTCATGTAGAGATGAATGAGTGCCAAGTCTACTTAACTCTCTCCTCCTAAGTCTATTCTTAAGAATTAGGAGAAGATTAAAGATGAACCACAGTAGTTGGGATTGAAGTAAGAATTTCAACTGCCTACGAACTGCACGATAATTGGTGCTCCCTTCGAGATTAAGTAGACACACTGCAAGTATCAATTAAAAGCACTCTCAGATAAGGATTACTTACTCTCTCTCATGGAAGGAACATCTGAAGCGCAGAGAAGGAAAATAAAAACTTAGATTTGAAATGTTAAGTACTGAGACAAGAAATCAGAGTGAATGAATTTAATTACCAAGCAATTAATATGATTAGTTGTAATAGTATTTTTGATCAATGACTTATCTAATAATCAAGTAATAAGAATATCCAACTCTATAAAGCTTTGTTGTTTAGGAAACTATTCCTCTCTCACCAATATAATTATACAGTCAATAGAAAGCAAGCTGTAGCTAAGAAAGAATCAAATGAGAAAAATGTCTCTATCTTAATGGACATTTGAAAGCCATTAATAGATGACTGTTAGCATCTTCAATTATTTAAAGTATAAATACAATATCTCATATCTGAGTGACTTCATATTTTGGTGAAGAATATAAATAGAAGTGTACATAGACCAGCATGTGAATAGATTTAATAGGCAGCTAATTGAATAGATAATAATAAATATTATGAACGATAAATAGTGTAATAAGAGTAATGTAATGAAGATGAATTTGAAGTCAAAGCGAACTAGTTTGTAATAGAGAGTTTGATATTATTGATCATATTTGTTATAATCAATTGTTTGGGAAAATATATTAGAACGTTTCATCATCATTTTACATAAACTTCTCTGTCTTTTTCCATGGATTCCATTAGTTCAACATCCCTAACTTCGATACTTGATTATCGAACTTTAAGAGTTCTGTATCAAACTTAAGATCCAATACGGCTTTGCTTACCTAATATAATTAATGTCTACAGAAAATAAGAGTCATTGATTTTCCTTTCCTCTCTTCCTACAGGAGAGTATGAAGTCAAAGCCAGCCAGTCAGAGGAACCTCTCTAGGATTCGATTCCTGGGTCCTTAGTGGTCTATCGTGTATAGAATCCTTATATGTAAGGTACTTAAATGTATTAAACAATTAATCGACATTGCTTAAATTGTGAATAAACAAAACAAATCCTGAAATATGCCTTTAAAGTATTCTGTAGATCCTGTGCCTTCACCTAAATCAGAGATTCATCTCCCTCCTTCATGGTAAGCTCTATATTTAATGTCATTGACATTAATACTCTCATTAAAGACTGAATAAACTATGCTAGACCATGAAGAAGAGAGCTTGAAGCATTAATGAACAATGGTAAAATGCATACTGCATGATCCAAACACATTCAATGAACACTCTCTGAAAGCTTAAGTCATTAATTGCTTAATAGGAAGATGCAGACGCTTTAACATTGATTATGTTCAGTTGAATTATTTATTATGATCTCAGACCTTAAGAAAGAAATGCAATGTAAGAACATCGAAGTTGTCATAGATCTGAACTCTAAAGCTACTTTAATTGAGTAAGATGAGAGAAAATATGAGGATGCTATCGTCAGCAGGGCCTATGAGCATCCATATGTGCATCTTACAATAAAGAAATCATAGACTGGGAAAATCTTCTCAACTTCGGAGTAAGAAACAGCTATCGACTCCATACTTAGTATTTAATGGGAATGATTGGAATTAAGTTGATTTTTATCTATTTATTTTAATCCTTACATCTCCAGGAACAATCGACTGAGGGTCTAGTATCCCACTCTGTGTAATTTATAGACTCGCTGCCTTGTCTTGGTGTGCTACTCTACTTCCCCTTTCGTGAGGGTTTAGAGGTAGAGAAGAGGTCAGGTCCCTTCACATTGCCACTGGCTCTTAGTTAGTTATCATTAAACCATAGGCTGCATGAGCTTTGTTCTTCTATCATTTCATTCTCTTCTTACCCTATCCTTTTTCTCCTCAGATTTTATTTGACTGTGGAATCCATCAATGCAAAGAGTCCAGGTTACCTTGTCATTCTTGTTCGCTTCCCTTCCTTTGGATCTTGTCACTATTTCGGATCTCTTTTCCAGTTCCTTTACTTCCCTCTTTCACTGAGTCATAGTCTCATTATGATTCATACCCTCTTCTGAGTATATCTCAATGAGATCAGATTCTGTTATATTCTCATATGCGCCTTTCTATCTGTCATAGATCGTAAGCATCTCTTCTGTCACTTGATCATTTGATTTTTGTTCCTCTTTATCTACTATAGTGGCTTATCTTTCACCTACATCTGGGATCTTTAGATTCTCTGTAAGGATGAGAGAGCTTGGACTCTATAACCAATTCTACATGAATGGGAGACTAGTGATGAGAGACACTCAAACTAGACACTGGTTATGGTGTATGTTGTTATGACTGTTCCTTAAATGTTCTCTTATGGGGCTTATTGTTAAATGTTAGCTTCTCTGCCTGCTTGATCTACAGTAGTGTTGCATCAAATTCTTTTAAATGCTTTGAAGCTACCAGTCTCCTAGGAAAGAGATTAATGTCTCCTGCTTTTTGTAGTGTTGTGAGGCTTATCTGTATATGGTGCTAACTCTTCTCAGTTTACTTAGCATCTTGGGTGTCAATTAGAGTATTTGTTCAAGGAGCTTGTTCTGAGTAAATTGGTTTTGTTTCTTCTTGATGATTCCCTTGTTGTCTTGGAGTTCAATTCTGAATCTCAAGAAGTCTCACATGTCTACCATGACTTCGCTCTACCCTGACTTAAACAATGAGCCGATGTAGGATCCTTTGAGTCCCTCATTTTGTATACATTGTGCTGCTTCCATTATCAAATAAAATTTGTTATAGATTGTTGGGTTCAACTGAAGGTGTGAATAAGTGGGCTAGGAAAATCCCTGAATTGATGCTATGGATAACCCTCGATGACCATAGTCGCATGGCTCCTTCTTGGCTATCTGCTGTACCTTTCTAAGCCATTGATGGTGCACAGTTCTATTGTTACATTATTAGGCCTCATTCTCTTTACTCCTGGTTCAAATGCAATGATCACTCTTGTGATAAATGTGGTAGAGTTGAGTGCATCTGAGGTCATTGTCTCATCAAGCATGGTTGCGAAGTGGGACTCTTGGTCTTGGTCTTGGTAAAAATCATTTAACACCTCTGACTTTAATTACAATTACTGCATCATCATGTGATGAGAGACGATGGTTGGTTTGTCTTTGAATTTCTTTTCTGCATCATACTCTCTGGTTTACATGTTGACTTTTCTTTAATCTAATCCAAGTTAACAAAAGAACACATCAGCGCATTTAATGGTTGGATAGAAGATTTGACTAGACGGCTTCGGTACTTTCCTAAATCATTTGCTCATCACTGTCTGGAGGATCTCCTGGACCTTAGCAGTGTACATGTACAACTCTTACATAGTAAATGCTCCAACATATATTCCTCTTACTGAGCTATTCTATCATTGGGTTATAGATTTTACATGATTTGGACTTACTTTTGATGCCGGTGGAAATCTCTTCACTTGCTTTCTAGTGGCTCATGGGCATTGGTCATTTCATACATTAGTGTTGTTATGTTCTTTCATGGAATCCATTTAATCTCCTAATTTAATGAGTAACAAATTCATAGTGGAGGTTCTCCGGAAGGTCATCTGTACGTGTTTAAGAGAACATCGCTGAGATGGAGTAAATTAATCTTTGTAGTAAGTGTTATCGTTATGGCGTCCAGTGGTGTGCTCCGGACGAGAAACCTTTCATTCTTTTATTAGCAACCAACTAACACATGTGTAATTCTGAGAACTAGTAGAAGGGATAAATAAATCTTCGTTGATCGAGATTTCATTTTCAATTTACCAGCTCTAATGACCATGCTGCACACAGGCTGATGGATCTTTCAAACCGATTCATAGCCTAGATCCGATCTTATTGTTGTTTCCAAGCGCTGGTTAATGAACGGGAAGAGGAGACTTAGACTTATGTATTTAAATATATAACCCAAGGTTCACTAGTAGTCTTCTAATATTCTTCATGCTTAGATAATTACTTTTCCTTCCGTCATTCTCCCAGATGGATGCGGTTGGAGCATGGGGGCTCCAGGTGTTTAAAAACGAGGTGTTGCTCAAATAAGCAACTCCCACTGGAGTTCAGACGATCAGGGTATAAAGAAGCATATTGGGAAGTAGCCATGGGTTTTCTGACTTTCAGTTGCTCAAGCTTGTTCTCCTCTTGCTTCTGAATCTTTGCTCTTGTCTTGCTATTCATTTGCCTTAGGAGAATATCTGATCAAAAGCAAATTTGTCTCGTTATTCGCTTGCATGACTCATGCCTCTCTCGCTCTTGTCTCGTTTGTCTATTGCTTGCTTGCTCTCGTCATTTTGTGTACTATAGCTAACATGTACAAGCCGGAAGATGATCACAAACTTCGATTCCTCTTGGTACCTGTGTCAACAAAACGCTTAAGTGAATGTTTTCCATCCCTCTATCCTCTGGCAAACTTTATCTGCTATATCTCTGAATGGGTTATTACATTGCCTATGTGGCATGACTTAATAGTGATCTCCACAGACTCACTTAGTTGGTTTCCCTCGTAGATAGACTCTCCCTTACAGTGAACTTAACATTCTTCGGAATTATTCTATCTTGTTACCTATGACTCTACCTTTGACTCTCTTAGTCTGCTTCCTTAGTGCTTCATCATAAATGTTCCATGTGTTCTATTCATGTTGATATTCTCGCCTCTCTTCACTCTCTCTCTCTCCTCATTTATAGCTGTTTATATACAGTTGTGATCTTGTGTTGGTTGGTGTCTCCCTCTTTGTATTTTTGGCAAATTCAGTGTGGCTTTGGTGACCTTGTTATAAGAGTAGTAGGATTTCCAATTTCATGACCATTCAACTCTCCATTTGACCTACAGCCTGATAATTAATCCAGCAGTCCATGTAGATGTCACAATGCCCCTGATGTTATGGTAAGGCCAAGTTTTCTTAGATTGTATCTGACGAGTAGCAGTTTGTTCTTCAGTCCCTTCCTGTATTCCTTCATGACATGCGTCTTCCACATGCTCAAGTTGACTCCTAGGCATTTGAGGGATTTATCGTACCTGATTCCATTGATTTGCTTTATGGGCTAATAGTTTCCAATTATGTTGTACTTGCTATGGGCTATCTCCAGTGAGCCTTCTTTTAGAACTGCTTGTGCTTTATTGATTAGCTTCTCTAGCCTCCCTTATGAGTCTGCGTGAATCAGGATGTCATCAGCAAATGTATTAATTAGTTGAGTTCCGTTTCTGTCAAATGTTTTTTGAGGAGTCTGTTGAGATAAAGATTAAATAACAACGATGAATTCACTTCACCCTAAAGAACCCCTCTATTATATCTAATCTCTTTATGTTCTAGTCTTGTGTGGATGTCAAAGTATATCTGGCAGAGCATCTGGACTATAGTTTTGCACATGTGCGGGGATAACAATCCTTCCAACTGCTTCATGTGTTCTCCAACAATCTTCATGAGTCTCATCCGATAGATCGAGTCGAAGGCTTTTCTTACGTCGATTGCACACATTAGCAGTTTTCGTTTATTTGTCTTACTTCCTTGATTAGTTTTTTCGCCTTCCCATTGTTATCTTGAGTCGAATGCCCAGGTCTGAATCAATTTTGTACTGGATGTATGGTTCTACATGTATGGTTTGAGATTAAGTTTAGTATAGTCTTCTCTATTATCTTCATGATTGGGCTGAATATATAGATCGGTCTCATTCTATCTGTGTTGGTTTTGGTTGAGTCTGTTTTTGACAGAAGGATCAGTCGGGAGGTTCTGAGATTTCTTGCTATCTTCTCTTTTATGATAATTGACTAATATAATGTATCAATCTCTTTAACATTAATTTTACTTTTTGAGTAATCTCAGTAGTAGCTGTTTTTCTTAATGGCTTTATAATTGTTTCTTCTTCCTGCTTAATATTAGCATTATCTACTGATTTAAGTAATTTCTTTTACCACATGAATAAAAAGGTCTTGAAACATTTGTTTTGGTAGATCCATCTTTCGGTATATTTGCTTTACCTAGAAAGTTAGTGAATAGTTTAAGAAGTTAACCATTTAAAAAGAAGAAGTAATTGCTAGGGGAGCAGATGAATTAATTTAATATAAAAGTCGTTTATACAGCAAGAGAAGAGTTGGTGCCAAGAGACTATTGAAATGTCAGCTTTGATGTTGTATCTAGGTTATTCAATCTCAATTGATTTCACTTAGATTTTTTAAGTAGCATGTATGTAAATAGTTCAATGTACAAAGGATACTTTGAAGTTATCATCTTCATATTATAGAGAAGAGGCGATGATCGAAGCTCATCATTAGTTTAATTCTTAAGAAAGAAAAATTCATTCCTAAAGTCACATGCAAATCTGATTAGGGTAGATTTTTTAACCTTAGGGAATTATTATCTAAGACCTTAAAAGAGAAATAGGAGCCAGCGAATGAAGGTATGGGCACACTCAAAAACTATTCAAGTTGAACTGCAGATATATTTATTCTGCAACTTATAGATTTTCATTTTGAATCTTCAAGACTATCCATCAACACAGTATAGATGTTATTATATAAAAAAAGTAAGTAAATGGAATGTTTAAATATAAAGGAAAGCGCTGACTTTGAATAATTCAAAAGACATCACACTGGAGTTTATTGCACTTTTGGAAGCACTAATGGTTGCCCTTGTTTGAATAGTCAACTCCATTCATACAAGCAAAATTGAACTGATAATAAGAAGAATCATACTATATGTCCTAAAGAGTGTTAAGAAATAGAAGAGTTAAAAATATTAAAAGCATCCCCCCTCTGAATTAAAGGTGGGTCAAAAGAGTTAAATTGGGATGCGACAACTCCCCAATTGATAATAGTAATGAATTCAATGGTATGAGTATGACTAAGACTTGTCAAGGGTGTAGATTTTGAAGATGAAGTCACAATTAAGACATAAACTAATTAAAACTTTCCCTATAATACCTCTTGGGAGGTCAGACCTAGGTTCTACTATGATTGAAGAATAAGAAGAAGAAGAAGTAAGTAAAGAGAAACATAATCAGTTAAAGACCTGCAATGCGTGGAAAGAAGTTAGAGTTTCAATAAAAAGGAGGAGTCAATCTGTTTAAGATAACCCAATTCTAAGTTCTATTAAATCTTTAAAGCTAATAAAGTTTTGTTATTTTCTTCAATGGAGATATTGGACATTAAATGATAAGGTAGAAATAAATTAATCCCAATATCAGGAATCGTAAATTTATTAAATTGTAAAGGTAGATCATGCCAGTAGACCAACTCCAGAGTTCTCTTCACAATTAATTTACCTATTGTGTACTATTTTCTTTCATAGTTATTACTAATAAGGATATATTTTCAAAAGGGGAAGGAAGTTAGCTCCAGTACTTTAGAGTTTAGGTGGAGTGCTTTAGTATTCCTTTCTATTAAGTTGTAGAATGCTAAAGAAGAGAAGTTTATTGGATTTTAGGGAAGCTTGTGACAACCTGCGAGAAGACTCTTTTTTCATCCACCTTTAATTGTATGGGCATTGAGTCAACTATCCCTTTAGATTATTAGTGCGAGCCCCATCTGACAGTGTGACAGGTTTATAGTGATATGCAGTTATCACTATATAATTCATGTGTGTATTAGAATAATGGTTCATTATAAAAGAGTATTCAATGTCATAGAGATTTAGAGCATATCCATCCTAGATATAATTAGTATCTAATAGAGTAATGGAGTGATCATCATGTAATAAACATAAGAAGGGGGAGAAGGGAGGGGATAAGGAATTAGTCAATTATAAATTTATTTTACATGGTATGGCTTATAAATTAAATACTTATCATTCATGGAATTTGAATAGATCAAATAATGAGTTTAGAGTTCTCTCTCTCTCTCTCTCTAATAATCAGACACCTGAGTATAGTCAGTATTTGTTGATTCGGAAACTATGTTATTAACTACTTTAATGTCTTATTTGAATCGTACTGTTTCCATTGATAAGAATGTAGTAGGTACCGTTGTCTATTTCATTCTGTCAGATAGAATTATACAGATGATTGGACCGAAGTCCTGTTCATTCTTCTCCTTCAGACCCTGAACAATATAATATTTCATAAGATTAAGGGCAAACAGGACCACAATGCAGGTATCCTATTAATATATATTTCTATTTCGAATAAGTTCTTCGAATGACTCTATGTCCAAATTCCTACCATAGATACTTGGATATGAACCCTCGCTCGATTCATTTTTATTATCTGAAGCATCTTCAACATCATTAGTCATCTCCTTTTAGAATTCATATAAGAGTTCAGTTCTTCATTCTCCCATTAAATTAAGAATCTGAGTTTAGAGTTTAAGTGTACTTTTGACCAGAGATTGCCTAGGCAATTAAAGACTTAGGAAGATATTATTTTATTTCAAATGATTTCAA
Organism: Diophrys sp. 3 WChen-2021; assembly: GCA_021441625.1. NCBI lineage: Eukaryota > Ciliophora > Spirotrichea > Euplotida > Uronychiidae > Diophrys > Diophrys sp. 3 WChen-2021. The sequence continues at coordinate 14,090 of JAGYYO010000046.1, forward strand.
AACCAACTTTAGCTAAGCCAATAAAATGATTGAGTTTATCGAAGTGAGAAATCCAAGTAGTATATAAGATAATATAGATCTGTCTCCCCCCTGATTATCAGAAATAAAAACCCCACTGGTTCTCAAAGTGGAAGATCAATCTCTCAATGGTAAAAGAAGTCATCTCAAGAGTTCTCTTATGCCCCCATCACCTCAGCTGCTCCGCCACTAAGGTTGCAACCTTCTTGAAGTATCTATGAAAATTCATAAAGTGCTTGACAAGCAGTGAGTGGATTAGAGATCTGAAGGGATTGTTTAGAGGACCTTACTTAAGACATTGCATGATACTCAGAGACAAGAGGAAGATAATAGATCCCACTATGAGATAGACCTATTCATTCTGAGGAAAGTAAGTGATCTTATTTATCAATGTTTAAACTATCCTTCTTGTTCTGTGAAAATATTAAGAGAGGATAACAGTAAATCAAATTGATATTTAGATCCACTCTCATAAAACTAAGAGAACAGCAATGGGACATTCGGGACACTCTCCATATTCCAGTGCCTTACTATGGAATAGATCCTCTAACAATTATACTATCATAAAACAGAAAGCATCACCTAGCATAACTAAAATAGAATTATAACCAGTCCCCAAACAAAGAGAAAAGCAGAACTAAAACTATAATAAAACCACACATATAACTCCCTATCTCAAAGCATATTAATAATAACCCAATACAAAGGCCACCCATCCAGACACAATAAGAGATTCCTCCTTCACAGAAGAGAAGTCCTCATAAACAGTGTTGCTGTTAACGATGATCATCTAAGTAATAAAGATGTAATGAAGTATATAGAAGGTAAACATAATGATCATTGGACATGCATGCTGAAACAAGTCAAATCACTAGGTTTAGCTGTGGAAGGACATATACCTAATACGAAAGGGATAGACTTCTATTTAAGAAGTATGGTTGATTGCTATGGTAGGGAGGGTTGATTGATTGGATAGAGGGGAAGATGAGTAATGAATTAGTTTAATAAGGAGATTGAGATAGAGAGGGGTTTTGTTAATGAAGGATTATATAGGTGGGAGTGATTGGAATGTTAATAATAAGCATTTATTAATCATTTCAAATAGTCATTGTTAATTTAATTTAGATGAATTATGAACATTAGAAGATCAAGAGGGTAGTGGGTAGACCCCGACAGGGGTCGCACAATCGACATTCGTACATTACGAACAAAGGAAAACTTACCTCTGCTATTCCATTGACCCTGGCTCTGTCGCGAAGACCTGAAGCCGCTTCTTCGATTCTTCGAGGATCAATTTTTCAATTAGATGTCTCATCTTTAAATCAATATTGATATTGAATATTGCATCTAAGGATCTTATGTGCTATTTGATTGCTGATTTTAATGATCTCACCTTCTTCTTTTCTGCAAATATTATTATTATAATGTCTTTACCTTCCAATTATATTTTAGATGTATAAAAGGTCCTTGCCTTAGACGTACAGAAGACAGGATAGCTTTCAACCTTTCCACCACATTTTAAGCAAGCTCAATTTCGAAGTGCTTGAAGACTAATTTACTATTACTATACTCTTTAGCCCATTAGCGAGCCACTGAGCGAATCAGGGTAACTGACCAATATCAGGCAAGGACCTAAAGTGATTAGAGGAGCACTTACTTATATCTATAGTTTTCATAGATTACTCCATCTGGAAGACCTTCTGTGCTGAGATTCAACACTAAAACAGGAATTTTCAGAGAATCGTTTTTGACAAATTAATTCTTCCTACTCATAAATCTACTACCTTACTCCCTGCATCAACAGAGGTGCAAAATACCTCAAAGTCTCTAGCAATGGTTCAGATTATCTTTCAAACTAATATTTTAGATGTTACTAAAGTATTCAATATGAATTCTAATTAAATGATCATGTCAATACGATTATAATCTATTCACAGTCTTTTTTTGAGGATTTCAATCATACCTCAACAGTTCTAAGAAAGCAGCTGTTAAAAGGTTCTTCAAAGTTTACTTTTGATTTGGTTGAATGAGTTAGTTTATTCATCCAGGGATCAGTTTAACTAATCACTCGTGAATATCTTTCCAGCTTGCGTATAATTGTACTTCATTACCTGCTCCGAAAATCTTTGTACTCAACACTCAGTAGTGAATGCTTCTGCTTTCTAATGAACTGCTTCCTATAATAACCAATTAGTTCGGGTAGCAGGGCTCATAATTATTGCTGTTCCCTGTTGCTGATGTGTGCTATTATCTCAGTGCAATTGGGCTTCTAATAATTTCGAGTGGTTGAACAGATCATTCTTTGTCAAATCTTGTATTTCAAAGGTCTCGAAGTCATTAGAACTTGTCAAAACTATTCAAAATGAGGGAACTCAATCAAAGAACTTTCAGGGAGACTTTTTATCCTAATACAGGACCAGAAGTGAAAGGAAATTACATTAAAATTAAAGCAAAAACTTAATAAGGTAAAGGCCGTAGTCGAACATAAGAGGGTTTCCCTAAATGTCTAGCTTCTTGAATGATTAAGAAAGCCCTGTATTATAATCATAACTGGGGTTTAGCATGAGAGAATGAGGAAAACACGGGGACTCCTATAATAAAGATAATTAGTTGTGATTAATGGGATCCTAATCCTTAACAATTATTGTCTGCATTTAGGAAACACGTATAGTTAAATCTTGATCTACTACAACTAATACATTAACTCCCGTTACCCACTATGATTACTTTTAATCCCTTATTTGTGTTACTGCATTATTAGGCCATGAAGGTTACTTAGGTCAGAGAAGAAAAAGAAGAATATGTTATAAACACAAGTTGGACAATGACTCTATGATAGTAAAAGTTTAATAAGTTGTTTAATAATTAAATCTTCATCATGTATTTAATGGCGGGCTTGCAAATTACTCAAATATAATTTTGATTATATTCTTCAAATATAAATTAGGATTAAATTTTGTAGGTAACAAATTTCGATGACCATTCAAAAGATTATTCAATATGGAATATAGTTATAATCATACTTGGAAACTCATAGGCACTAATACACAAGGAAACTGTATCTACAAATCTAAGAGTGGTGAGAGAATAGATAAAAAAAGTTTAATGAGAAATAAGAGAAGCTGAATAGGGATAGGAGTACTCTAATTAAAATAAATATATTTAAAGTATTTCAATCTGTATCATAACTCTTAGATCTTCTTATTGAGAGTTAAAGTTAATCCATCCCACTAATTCACACCCCTAATACACTCTTAAATCCCCTAAACTACCCACATTCCTATCATCCCTAAATATGAATCAACCTTAGTTATCTCTCTCCCCTGCATTACAAGTATATTCCCCTTCCTCTTCCATTAACTCTTACTATCTTGACTCATCACTTTCCTCTCCCACAAGTAAAGCAGATTTAACTCATCAAGACAACTCTAGACAGTATAGTTAGATCAACATATTACTATGAACATAGAGATTACAAGTAATAATGAGTCATAGGAGAGTACACTTAATAGAATGGAAATGATAGAACTAGGGCATGTGGATCTTATTGAGATTGGTAAGTAAAACACCTGAATATTGATAAACTAGATTATTGAAGTGGAAAGAGAAGGGATAGAGAGAGGGAAAGGGACTTATGTTATAATAATTGAATAATTAAGAGAATTAACATCAATCATCTGTGGGCGTTAAAGTCTACCTCACAGAGTAATAGACACTGACACATGTGACAGAAACTAGATAAAATGTGTCTCTAATCGAGAGGAGTGCTCAATTGATAGAACATCTATCAAAAAAGTATTTAGTCACATGATGGAGTATTGCAAGAAGAGGTAGAGCTAGAGTCCTTCTAAAAGAGAATTAGAATTTGATTGTTTTCTTACACTAAGCAGTTTAGCATCCTGAGAAAAGAACTTTCATATTTAATCCAAAGGCTTCAAAGCGCAGACAATTTAATGTAAACATGGATGAGAATTCTTAATCCATTACGAAAAGAAAGATAGTTGGCTCTAATTGCAAAATGATTTAGAAGAAAACTTTCTTCAAGCTAATGATTAATCCTTTAGGGGGTTAAAGCTACAGATATAACAAGATTGGAATTGATTAGAAAAACAAAAGAGATATTAGATTGACCTACATAAGATAAGGAATGATTCTATGTATAAGTCAAGTGGGAAAACTATCTAGAAAATATCTATCTTCAAACCTATCATTAAGAAGACTAGTATTTCTACACTAAAGCTAGGTAATTAGGTGAGTAACGATAGGCATTCTATAAAGTCTCTGAAAAAGCTTAGACCTTTTTAATTAAGTTAAGGCAGGTCCAAGAGATAACTCGATTGATCAAAACTCGCACTCAGTTGACTCAACACTTCATGGAAGCAAGTCCACTTTCAAACACCACGCATGAATAATCTAGATAGTCTAGATTATCAAAGAAAGTAACTTAACCTCAATCTTTCAATTTGA
>JAGYYO010000047.1:0-18184 GCA_021441625.1 Diophrys sp. 3 WChen-2021
TTTCTTTGCCTGGGGCTCTTTGCTTTTTGGCCATTGGCATTGATTGATGAGTCTTAGATCCTCTAGGAACCCCTTTAGCAAGAGTTAGCCTTTTAAAAGGACCCCTACATTTCAAATGTACCCCTACAATTCAGAAGGACCCCTACATCTGAGATGCACCCCTGCATTTACACTAGAAATTAACTTAATTATTTATTTCATTTCACTAAAGGCACCTCGGGGTTTTGGGGTTTTGGGGTACTCAGATAACTGAAAATATGAAACAAATATGTAAAATGAACATGATAGCTAAAGACCGAGTAAGTATATATATCTTCCTTGCTTACATGTTAGAGACACACATAATTCAGAGTTATGGTTAGCAAGAAATACCCTAGGATTGATCTAGAGACGTGTTTTTTTCATTTTAATTACTCCAAAGCTAGTTTATGGACTGAAAGTACAGATCAATTACTATCTTCTTTGATAGACAGTTTGAGTTGAGTTGAGTTGAGAAATAATCGTTTACCTGACTTTGGAAACCAGCGGCTGAGAATTAATCGAATTGTTTACTAATTTAATTTTCGGGTTCTTTATTGACCAAGTTTATTCCATATATTCATATTTTGATTTAGATGAAAATTAAAATCAGACTCTAAGGGATCCCTACCCATTCATGTCTTCATCATCGATACTTATATAATACAGTATGAGGGGTGTGATGCCTATCATCTTAAAATCATGATTTCAAAATCAATGTCAGTAATCGTAATACTATGGATTCTAAGTTATGAGTACTAAACCTGTCTATCTAACAGAATGGAGAAGGGATCATCTGTATTCATTGGTGACTGAGATTCATAAATGGTCATTGGTTTTCCTTATTCTTCAATTAATATTTCATCACGATAGACAGTTTTAAAGCATGGATTAAAGTATGAAGTCTTTTCTAAGTTTAGATACTATTGGGATGCGTCTGATCTTAATTCCTTCAATGATGAGTTCATATTTATTATTATAGCCTTTAAGAAGTTTCAAGGTTAGTAACATCAAAAAACCATTCTCACACTAAATGCACACTTAAGAATAAATCATAGAGGATGAAGTATTATATTATGAATGTCTTAAGAAATAAAAAAACTCAGTTGCCATCATCTTTACTGGTTCAGAATTTGGAATCCAATAGATTAAACCAGCTCATTAACACCCACCATGAATATAATAACTAATGACGTCCATGTATATTCAAGATGAATGGAATGGGGAATATATTGATGATACTATTATGGAGATTTGAGGATTATCAATTGAGTAGTTGATTTATCCTTTTAATAAGAAAGACTTTTAATTATAGTTGTAAAACAAGAGTATGATGGATAAATTTCCATTGTACGAGGTGAACTAACATACAATATTGAGATTACATATAAGAAAAGTATTGGGAGTATCTAAAGACTAATGAGTTAGACATAAGATATAATTAATAGAGATTTACAAACACCCTACAACTGTACAACTGTGTGGATGAGATTCCTCTTTAATCCTAAAGGGACAAATCCAGATATTAAGCAGTTGGAGTCATGAGAGCTGAGGTTGCTAAGCATGTATTCCTCCTTTCATAGAATTAAATAATTACTAAAAGACGAACTCATTAAAAGATAGACTACTCGTTATTCTAAGATACACACTGAGTTCGATTTAAACAATCTAAGTAGTAGTGATAAAGCAAACTCTCGGTCTATTGAAAGAATTCTACTGAGTGTTAAGTTAAAAATAGATTAAAAGGTTAAATGCATGTTGTTATTAATCATTGTGTAGTGGCCGTCATAATTTGGATCATATGAGGATCGAACTTTTGACGATAATGACTAGAATATTTCAAGTTTAAACTACTGTATTAAAGCAAGGTTCCTGACAATGAACGAAAGACACCCAATGGTTGAGAGGGGACTGACACGTCCAAAATTGCTGGCAAAGACGAATAGGAGAATGGATTCCCTCCTACTGTTACCCTTAATTATTTAATTTAAGACATTTGTGAGTGTCGATAAATCAAGAACAACGTTAAGAGAAACTGAGAATCAGAGAAATCAATCTAAACCAAGCACATAAGATAACTCTGGTTGAGTGAACTAAGATCACGGGAACAAATGAAGTGCTTCTCCAAGCAATAGAGATTTTGATGCGAAAGTCATTGTAGAAAAGGAATAGCAAATAATATATCACCTTTGGATAACATAGGGATCGATAAAGCTAAGGACGAGGGTAAGCTAATTCAACTTTAAACCTGAAGGCATAAGAAGCTAAAGTATGCTCAATTCCACATTACTAAAGTGTAAGAATTCCGATAGACACTGGCTATCTAATTTAAATTGTTACTTTAGATAACTTTTTTAGAGTTATTTACTCTGCCAACAGAGGTAGAGACAAAGGGAAAGAGGGACTAGAAAACCTTAGCAAAGATACATGAAGAGCATAAAGGGGCTAAATTTTTCTGCCATGTTTGTCTGATTTCTAAATCCATCATTTAACTAAGGTTGCATGAATTAAATGAAGAATCATCTACTGAGATAAGAGTTCTGAATCTGAATCTGAATCATTTTAATTAATGATGGAATAATTCAAACCATCCGATATTGTTTTGGGAAGCTTTGCATCAGTAGTCAAGCTTTTTGTTTTGAGAACGACTGGACTACATCAGTCGTGTCCCCATCTTGTAAATCGTCTTTCCAATACCCTTCATATCTAGTTCCATTAGCATGATCGACGCTAGAAATTTATGCTAGCATTTTATGTCGTTCACGACTTATTGAGGTAAACTCAATTCCGCAACATAATTGATTCATCGCGACCAAATTGAGTTTACCTTGAGATAAGAGTTAAACTTAGTTTACTACTCTATCACTCTCCCTCTTACTAACCAATACATCGTGTAAACAGTCTATACCAAATGCTTTATTATATTTGAGGTTATCTATCACTCCATATTTCTTTAAAATAAATATTTGCTAGATTTTTCCATAATCCTACCTACACTTTTTTCTCCTATTTCATAGTTTTTGTAAATAAGAACAATGCATTCAATTGATTTCCTTTTAATTTTGGAACTACTTTAGTCAGTCTCCTATCCCCTCAAATATTGTACTGGGCTTCCCTTTTTAATAGAGATTTCTTATATACTGAAAGAAGAGAATAATTTGGAGAATAAAGGGAAGGAAAGTGTGAGTTGGGGAGAAGAGTTCCTATCTGCCTCTCGGTTGCGGCGGAGGTTTCTCTCGCGTCTCCCTTTTCCCTGCTGTTAATTAAGAGATGAGGAAATTAACTGCCTCCATTTATTAATTTAAATATTTCAAGCAGTAGAAAGGAGTAAAATATTAGCATAATTCTAGATTGGTTATAGGTACCATTTTTGGTATTATATAGAGGAAGATACATTCTTTGATCTGTTCTTATTCTTTCTCTATGACTTGTATTAACTTCATCCTTGAAACATATTGTTCTTCTATGTAATCTTTATTAAAATCACCTCATATCATTACAAGGTGAACTAGCATTTATTACATTAATCACATTTACTATATCCTTATCTACTTCATTGTCTAAACCAAACACAATTTTATTTTCTATCCAACGTCAGATGCTTCAGAATCTAGACTGGAGTCCCATCCATATGCACTCTCCCTTAAAGCATTTGTATAAGCTACCTGCATTTTGACATTTGTTGGCCTATATTATTCTGAGTTTTGTTCTCTCTTATCTTTTCATCTATTTCAGGCTCTCTGTGCTTACTAAATGTCATGCTTATTCTCATCCCCTCCTGTTCTTTTAGATCTTATCCACTTACTAATCAATCATAGCTATCTTTCACTCATTTGTATGTATCATTCTGAGTGTTCTCTCTTCGTATTAGTGCTCAGGCCTAATGATGCTTTCGTCACTCTGTCGTGCATATTAATACCTTCCTCATTTGATATTATTTAACCTACTGGTTGTTCTATGGAGTTCTACATTACCCAACAATCCAGATTTTTTTCATTGATCCCCTATTTATCTTATTCTTTAATTCAGGACTTGAGCTTCCGTTTTAGGGAATGCGTGATTTGTCGGACTAATTAATCAGATGTGAAATAGGTTTGGGAGTGGTCAGATAGGCTCTCTTATCGATTCCTCTAGCAGCTAAGATAATCCATCGAAAGGGTATAGCTCAAGCACCCCAGATGGATAACTCTAGTTGCTTGAGGAATAGACAAAGAGAGTGGAAAAGACAGTACCTCTAAAGAGGGCTTAGACGGGCCAGACGAAGATTTTGAGGAGTCCGTCCTGGGTTTTCCATGAGGCTCAGACGATCAACTGGGCAGAGACAACAAGAGGGCACATATCTGACTATAGCTCCTACTTTATCTTAAAAGAATTAATTAAATACCTCTCAGTTATTTTATTCGCAGAGCCATCACGTCTATAACCTAATGATGATGTTCTTCTTCTTCTTGATTTAATAATAGTTAACCTAGGTGAATATTAATTTTCTTGTTAAATGAATTTAGTTTCTCCAAGTTAATACCTAATATCAATAGATCTTTCTTTATTCTCATATCTCGTTCTTTCTAGTCTGAATTACCATCTCTTGAAGATCCCGAACCCCCCCGGGTCTTCCTCTTCGAGAGTCTATGAAAACTATCCATAAAGTTCAGGGAGCATTTTGCCGATCGAATCAATAGAATGATAAATAACAAAGACAAATTCATTGGTATTATAACTTACTCCTTCTGATATAAGTACTTGATCATGGATGATAGGACTTTTATATAAATGCTTAACTCTGACAATAGGTGAACTTTACTTTATCAAGAATTCATAATTCTCTATTCAATGATGATGTTTCTCAGTCCTTATTCCTGAGTGTGCCTTCTTACTTTTGTCTAAGAATGGTGTTTCGTTACTGCCGCAAGCAAGTCATAATTCAATTGATTTAGATTATAAATATGATGCTGAAAGATCTGTAATGATTCAACACAGATGTATGAAGATGGGTTTATAAAATTTTTAATGAAAATGAACAGAGCAAGTGTCTTAAAAATAACTTAATTAATATTCTTACTTTAAAATTCGTTTAAATAATGCATTATTGCGGCAAAAATGTCCGCAATGAAAGGAATTTATTCCCTAAGAATCATGCGACAGATAAAATCTGTCTATTTCTACCATCCCTCACTAACCTACTTCCTCACCTCAACTGAGGTGCAAAACTTTTGAGTCTAGCTTCAGATTTATTATGCAACACTTTTTTAAGTCTATGATGATAATGTCTTGAAAGGATGACTTTTGATCAAGTTCAATGCAATATGAATTGATCTAAAACTCAGACAAGATCTTAATAAACCTCAACATATTCAACTCAATTAATTATGTCATGCAGTTTTCTGTCAATATATATTCTCCACCACTACCCTTAAGTGATACCTAACATATCTTTAGTCTACTACCCTCCAACTAAACAAATCCCAGACATGGCTCTTTTAAGAGAATGACAAAGTCAATTAAATAATACTCGTAACCAAATCAATTATTAATGCCTAGTCTCTCTAATTACAGGTTCACCCTCAAGCTTGTTAAGTTATTAATTAGAATACGTATCAGAATATTATATTCATCATTATAAAGTGAGTAATGCTTGGATAGCATCACATTCAACTTCTATTCTCCAGAATAGAAATGATGTTTACTTGTGAATAGATTGACCACTTCTTTAATATCACATTCTATGAGTTAGTTCTTACTTCCTTTCATATACACTTGAAAATTAGCATTGTAGAGTGTCTTCACATTTGATTAGAATGCTAGCTCTAATTCAGATGAGATCAGAAACCAGAATCAGGTGTATTCAATCTTCTTGTTATATAATATCTTATCAATAGATAGGAAACTTCAATGCTAATCTAATAAGTGTGTAACAGCTTGTAAGTTAATGGCTACATCCTTTGACTTCTATTAAAGAAGAGTTTGTTTTATGGTCAGTCATATTTATTATATGTGACAACTTGTCTCTCTTAAGGTGTTCAAGTGAGTATTCATCTAATAATTCTTCTTAAATTAACTCTTTGTGTCTTATATACCATCATTTCAGGCAATATAAATAGATAAATATTAATCAAGAAGTGCTACAAGAGATTCTTTGAGTATTTCAGAAGATAAGATAATAGCATAAGTGGAGAGTTTTCTCTCTCTCTGATTGATATAGCTTAGCTAGTGTTTATTGGATTCATAATATAGTTAATTTCTTTACAAAGTCTATCATTTCAACCATAATGGCTGATGCTTTACCATTGGGTTTCATTACTATTTTGAGTCAAAGTATCTTAGAAGTTATCACACTCCGCGTTAACTCTTACTGACCCTGCTGCTGTTCTCAGTTTGGGAGGAATGCCTTTTAGATGTCAAACTATCTAAATGTTCAACTCAAAGTTATACGAATAGAAATTGTCCTCTTGGTAATTACTACTAATCTCAATGTTACCTATTGATAATCTTCAAAATGCAAGTAGTCAGATCACCTATCTGTATTCTTTTAGTCTTACTTTTCCTTAATGCTTGAAACAGACTTTCAACCTTCGTTCATTTATTATTAAGCATTCCTAAGTGGAGAGTTCATGCTCTTTGAAAGCTTAAGGGTGATTAACAGTGTTGTTGTAATCTTGAGCTCTATTTGACTTATCCCTCAAAGTGATTAAAAAAATGTCCAGACAATAATAAAATATCTCTAATTCTAGCAAGCTATATCTACATCCCAACACTAATCATTTTCTATTCTTCAAATCAAATCAAACAGAGGATGTTCATCTATCATTTCCTCTCTTACTCTTTGTGTTTTAAATTCTAGGTATAAGTAATCCTATATTACTAATTGGAAGAAAGGGTGATGTATGAATTTACTTTGGGAAGGATGGATTAGGTAAAGTACTGTAATATGGTTCTTATATGTATTCCTGTTCGAGATCAGATGACTCCAGAAAGTCCATAATAGATACTTGCCTATATTGAAAGTAGGGTTACCTTTTAAAGCTTAGATTCTCTTCAATAGCCTAGGTCAATTGGGTTTGTCTATAGTAGAGCTATTGAAAACCTGGTGAAAACCTAGCTCTAATTATTGTCTCTGGCGATTCTGTTGTGCAGCAAATCTCTACCAGCATGGAGATCCACCCGATCCAGAGTTATGTCCAATTGGATTTTCCGTGTCTGGAATATTACTTTTTCTCTGTTTTTCGATCCCTAGGGAGAGGATCAACTACGACCCAGGCCCCTACTAAGGCGATCATCTCAAAAATATATCCCAACCATTTGATTTTAATCAAATAAAATTAGAGAGGTATTAATTATCATAGATGGAGTTCTATAGGAGAGGATGGGAGAAGGATCATAGAGTCCTAATTAGGCTCTCTTAGCTATATTCTCCTTAAGGATATTGAGGATTCATTTCTATTAATTATTAAAGTTTCGGATAGTTCTTAGCTTTAATATAATCATTGAATGTTCCTACTCCCCTCTTCTAACTAATTTACTCTTCATTTTTAATATCTATATGGGAACTAAATAAGCTCCACCACTCTCATTTCTTTATTCTAAATCTCAATACACTTAGCTTCAAAAGATAGAGATTTCAATCGTATTCGCAAGTAATTGATTAAAATAAGGCTTTATGAATGATTAATAAATTATGAAAATATGAGGGTTGTCTTGAATTATAGAGTTTGATCAAAATTTTGCTCGATCAAACTCTGATGAAGCAGTTTGAGGGATCATGCTGGATTAGATGTTGATTCAACTCCGACCCCAATGACTTAATTATGACATTCTTGAGTTATGGGAGCTCAAAAGGAGAAAAGTACTCCGCTCCTGATCCAATTGTTAGTCCTACTCTTAGAGATTCTTTCGAAAGAAGAGGCTCAAGTGCAAAAAGAGTTTAAAAGACGAAAAGTAGCTAGTTGTTTGATTGAGAGATTCTGGGTGAGAGCATAAACTGAGAGGTTTGCTCCCTCAGAAATGTCAAGTTTAGCTCAAAACTGCTTGCTTGGAGATATCAACTCCAACATTGAGGATCCTCTTCTTTGGGTTTTCTCCCTCTCATCCCGAAGAAAAAGCTCCGACAAGCGACAGGAGCCAAATTAAGAAGACTGAAGATTCTTAGGATCAGAAAAACCAAGAAATCAACTGGAAAGTCTTTAAAGATTAATAGAATGTTTAAAATTCTTAGATGAATATTCTTATCGAAATTTCAACTGTATTTTTTAAACTTTCTCTTAATTAAATCAGACTTTCTGATCTAATACTTCTTTATTCAATTTCTGAATATTCTTTCCCATCATCTTTACTTTGATTTGATCCCTCTGGACTAATTCTGCTGAGCTTGAGGAAGCAAGCCACAGGAGGCAGAGGCTCCAAACCTGACCAGAAAACAAGAAGAACGGTGCCTAGTGCCTAGGTGAACCATTCTGAGGGAGCAAAATCATTCACTAAAAGTAAGCTTCCAAAGACCACATTGCAATGGCTAGCTCTAAGAAAGGATTGATGCTCTTCTCTGAGTTGAGCCCCTGTTCTGATATGTCAAGTCAAGAGCCACACTGACAACTGGATGCGGACTTAAGAACTTTTAAAAGTCTGAGTGGCAATCTCTTTTGAGAGACTCAATTTTTATTCTGAAGTTTGTCTGGAGACTAAGTTGATCAGATTCTGATGCTTCAAAATGCATCATGAGAGTTTGATCGAACCAAATTCTGATCAAACTGGTTTGAGGAAGACATTTCTTTAATTAATAAAAATCATCATTCCAGTATAAAGGCTATTATTAATCCTTTATTTGTGAGAACTATTGATCTCTCTTTACACATATATTCAATCTATGTTATGTAAAATACAGGAATGAGTATCAACTTCTTATTCTCAATTGCTACCTCGATAATTTCTTGTGTTTTATATTGCCTAGTCATTAATCTCTTTCATTCACTTACTGACTTCTCAATTATCCTCTAGATATTCTCCAGTCTTTGGATAGTAACCTTATTTACCCATTGTAGAGCAACTTATTACTCTATCAGCTGGCACACTCTAGGTACTTACAATGTCTTCTCATTTATTTCAATCACATCTATTATATCATCATCACAATTCACATTGATATCTCTCACTAGTCCAATCTAATGTACTTTTAGGAGCATTGAAATACAGAAATTACTAAAGATTCTAATCAAAGTTAAAGGAAATTGAGCTTCCGAAAGGATGAGGACTGCTCTAGAATCCTAAGAAGCTCCTACAATCATTCCCAGATGTACAACTAAAAAGATGGATACTTCTGGTGGTGGTGGTTAATTTATTAATCCTCTGACGTGGAGAATGAGAGGGAGCTCCATTTTCCAATGAAGAATGAGAAAACGTAAGCGAGGAGGTAGACAGTCTCCTCCTAATGCCTTAACTTCTTCTCACACTCCTTGGAGACCTTTTTCTGTAGGATGAGAGTCTTTGAGAGATTCTAAGAAGGAGTTCAAAGGAGGGATCTAAGAGTCTAGAGATATGGAAGGAGCAGAGAAGGTTGGTAGTGTCCCTTGAGGAAGGTGTAATAGTGCAGTGGTTAGCTTTTATTAAGGAGAGAGCCTTAGAGAGGAGAAAGTGTCTTCAGAGGTCTTTTGGAGTGGGGTTTGCTAAGGGGGAGAGAGTTAATTCTCCATAATTAAGTATCCTTCTTCTTCTAGTCTTCCTTTCTCAGAAGTGGGAGTACACTATAACTATTATTACCTCTTTTGAATATACTCTATGATTGTGGTTTCATTATGTCCTTAGCTTAATTCTATTATCTTATTCCACCTTGTATCATTTCTCATTCTCATATAAACTATTATCGTATCCAATTGTCTTATTGGTCTTAGATAATAATAAATAAATTTATGAATAGTTCATCTATTGAGTTGGCATTGGCTCATTCATCTGCAGTACACCTTCTCTTCGCTATTTCGACTTATTCTTTTGAAATCTCGGATGTAATGAGATGATTTTCTCAGTTATTTCTTCCTTCAACCACATGTATGAAGCATAGATTCAAAGTAGGAATACATTCTAATATTCAAAGTATTTGTTCAAGGATCTTTGGAACATTCATCAATGTTCTTTGTTTTATTAATCTGAGAGACCAATGAGTGGTATCTTGAGTCCAATCACCAGACGTTGGGTCTTCAACATTTCTTTGAGGTCCTTCCTCGTTTCAGCCTAAACTGTTGGAGTAACTTCATGTAAAGCTCCTCTTTATTTAATGTCTATGGTCCCCGCTATTATTAAAACATCCAACACTGTAGCTTATGCTCCCAGACAACCGATTTCGGGATCTTCCCTCTCCACCTTCACCAACTACCTCAATTTGGCGTCTTCCAATTCAATGGGAGAAGAAACTGACCAAGATAAATAGTTAATTCTCCAGATTTACAATGCTTGATTTTTAAAATTCCTTCTGAATACAGCGAGGTTAGAAGATGTTTGGAAGGGTCTTGAGTAAGCTCCCTTTTAAATCTACTGGATAGAGACTTTATGAAGACATGGAATAATTAAACTAATTTAGTTAAGATCTGAATAAAGTCTAATTGAAACTTAGAAATTCTATGAAGACTTTCATTTAAGAATATTGATTTGCAAATAAGAGATCTAAGATCATAAAGATTAAACTTGGGATGAAATTTAGAACTATTTTACCATTTTATAAGACATATAAGTAAAGTAGACAGAGAACATATATTAGAAGTCCATTCAAAGTAATCCTCTTATCAGATACTACTGCGATAAGAAGGAGTAATGCTTGTTAATAGCAGTTTTATTCTTTCTTTAAAATCTAATAAGCAGGTGATTTAAATTAAAAAATGTACTCAGTGAAGTAAAAGAAAGTCAAGAAGGTCGGACATTCATCTCTGATACTAAGTTTACAGATAATGGATCTGCTAGAGTGAAGTAACTTAAAAGGAATGATAAATGGTAACACAAACAAAATTAAAACTTTCTTTGCTAAAAACATTTATTGAAACATCAGCTTGCTGCTGCCTTAGAAAGAATACAGGGATAGGTTCTGGAGATCCTCCAGATTCTGTAAATCAAGCAAAGAAGAATCATAAACTGAGACAGTGAAACATCCCTTGAACCGTATGCACTCTCTTTGAGGTTGAGATTAATTATTAAAAGTCTTTTTATCTTTCTTATCTCTCTTCTAAAGTTTCTTAAAGTTGTTTTCTTGGTGTTGATGGTGGCAATGGCAGCGTTAACTCCTTTGAGTTTGATAGCTCCTCTGTACATGATGCAGCAAGCCATGTAAAGTTAGAAGATAAAGTAAAATCAATAACTTCTAATCAAAGAGGAATAGAATAAGTAGTAGAAGATTTTGTCTTTGGTGGTGGTTTAATTGGGAAAAAAGAATATGAGTTGAGGATTAGTCAACATGAGAGGTCTATGGGGGTCTCTTGACCTAGAAGATGTCTAATTCCATATTAATTAATCCATGTACTCTCTTTTAAATTTTAAAACAATATGACCACGAAAAAGAAACATTCATGAGACTACTCCCAATCTTAATTTTAAGAGATTCTCTCTTTGCTTAATCAACGACCAATAATGGCTCCTTAAACAGAGCCTTGGTTTCTTTTTAGACCAGTAGCTAAATGCTTCATTGTACTTGGTTTTTGACTCAAGTAAGCTGTAGATTGATTTGGACAGACACATTTAGCAATACATAAGAGGTACCTATCATTCAACTTCACAGAGTTTATGGTAATGATCTAAGTGTCAGTTGCACTAAAAAGTATCCCCCCTGCCAATGAAGGTTTCTCGTGTAAGCAGATGTGTTAGTTGGTAACATATTATAGATACAAAAAAGGTTTCCTCGTCCCGGACGCTATTAACGATAAAATGACCTCTCTTTAAGGGATTGAAAGGAAATCTAGCTGTGACCCTCATGGACAGTCTTAAGGCCTTAAAGAATAAACACTGAGTACCAGGAGATCCTCCCGCTACTTTCATCCATTGTTGCTAGCAATATAAGTAATTCAATAAAAGCCCAACAGGTCTAGCTTTTGCGGGGCCCCTTGAGCCATCTCGATGATAACAGTGAAAAACCTTAATACACATAATGGTAAGACAAAAAACTTTGGCTTTATTTGTAAAGTAGTTGAGAATCAACTCTGTGAGCGGACAGAGCAATAGCTCTGAATGTAAATATCGGAGCTGCTCCTATTACTGACCAGATGAATCATATACTTAAGACAAGGGAGTGCCACTCTTCAGAATACTTGAATGAGGAATCAATCAGTCCATTATTGATTTAATGAATTAATAGAACACTAAATTAAAAGAAAGAGAGTGAAATCTCCTATAGAGAAAGGTATACCTAAGGAATTAAGAAGTGACATGACAGTTGATAAAGCAATAGAACCCGCCAGGAGTTTAAATCCAAATAATCAAATGCGATTATTAATGGGAAGGGCTAGAATAATGTCAAAATTAAACATAAATACTAATAACAGATGTTTAATTATAGTTATAGTCATGATGCAAATCATTTGAAGTATTTAGTAGATATAATAGTGCATGGATAAACAGATAACTATGAAGAATTACATAGGATCTCAGGTTACATTACCGACCTGAGTAGTCTTTGAAAAGATATTACTATACCCTGCAGATCATTTTTGTAACTTAATTAATATAACAAGTTTAATATATTAATGAAAGTGATTATTAGAGCCTAATAGGAATGATGAGCCCTATATATATATATTAAGCTTAGATGATCGCGAAGATGGATCTGCGTCTTAAACTGGATTAGTCAATCCTAAATTTTTCAAGTTTATAAAATCAAAAATCATTGATTTGAGGCTCCTTGTCTGCATATTTGTGATTGATTTTCGACTTATTAAGATGTAGGAACCTTCTGACAATATTAGTTTATTGATTAAACTTACTCATCACTTTAGTTCAAACCAATACAAGTATATCAATGACATAAGTAAAAACTCACAAATTATCAAGTAAAGTACAGCATCTAAGACTTAACGAATAGCTGCTACTTGGGCTTTAGATAAGTTATTCAGAGCCGTGCAGAAGCAAATCAATTCGAAACTGGTTAATAGTAAGAAGAGAACTGATGTAAAGTGATTTATAAGTTGAAGTTGAATAACTTTAATTCGGACTTTTTCTTTTCCCGGAAGAGAATAAACAAAACATGACTTATGAGGTCAGCCTCTAATGGAGGTTTATGATGTTATTACAACTTTTCTTGCACGGGGCTCCGCTGACCTGCATTTCAGAGTTAGAGTAAGCAAATGCAGGTCGACTTTGTTCAGCTCCTCCTTTTGCTATGCTTTTTGTTGCCAGTGAAAGTGCATTGTTATTCACATGGGAGCCATTGGATGTATAGCTGGCCTGCCATGCATGCTCCCTTGCTCCATGCTCTCCTGATCGTCATGAATGCCAATGTGATGGAGAGTTACTTACCATTGATGATGTGTGAATTCCATATTCACTATTAAACTTCTTTAATGCTTTTCTAAATACAAGGAAGGATTCTTGGCTATTGACTCTTTATCGTGATTACTATTAGTTTCAGTACTATTGAAAAATTGATCTGCCAACTTCTGCTAAGCTTTAAATTCTTCAGCTGAATTTAAGATCTACCTATAAGTTAGGCATATACACTAAGTTAGTCATATGTATATAGAATCTCCAAATCTATACACTAAAGGATTTACCTTTGGATCAAATTCTCAATAGTTGAAATTGCATGTTACATATTTAGAGAATTCAAATAGTACCATACAAAACCTGAAGAAGTTTTCATATGGAAAGATTAAACAGTCTCTCTGGAAAATATGTCCTCATAGGATATACAAAGCAACATGAGCCTATGATCCAAGACAGAAGAGTAGCAATTGCAGCGATAACATCAGGAATAAATTATAGGTTCTTACATAGATTTAGAATTTGAAGTCATATAATAAATTAAACAACAAACAAAAGGAAAGAAAGAGAGAAGAGCTGAAAGTAGATATAGAATAAGGGATATCATAGATAACCCTAAGAAAATGGAAATAGACAAAGAAGGAATACCTGTCAAGAAAACTGAACCTATTTCATGACTTGTCTTGTCTTGTCTGGAGACTCCACTTCAATTAATTTAAATTTTTAATTAAAGAAGGCCAGGGGGTAATCATGCAGAGAGTTGTTCAACTCCTGCGGGCCTTGTGAGTCATGTGGGGTTGGTAGTGGGGAACCCCGAAGGGGTTTTTGTCTGGGATGCCCTCCAGGTCGGGGTCATTCAAGTTTGTTCGGATCTCAAAGGTCGGACCGAACTCGGTTTGCACCGTTTCTGACTAGGTGGCCACTATCAACAGCCCCTAGTCAGGTTCAATCCTTATGTTATATTGAGATGCTCCTTCTTTGGAAACAATGATTAATAAGTGAGTATTTCTTATTTCATGACTTTATTATTAAAAATATAAGAATAGTAAACTGAGATATTAATTTTAAAGAAAAGTCCTCTCTGCTGTTGGTCCTCTCATTATATTGCACTGTGATATCTTTTGGTCAATTCGTAGAGGGTTTAAAGTGATTGCTATTTAATTATATTCATCTTTAATATAAACATAAATTAATAATAATTATTCACCATAATGGACGTCAAAGAAATCCAAAAATGCAAAGCTTCTGCTTTATGAAGCATAAGACACGGTACTTCATCATTAAGTTAAGCCTGGTTCATTCATTTGTAAGTTGATAAATGTCATTAGAGCCAACTACCTAAGAATTACATCGCCAAGAGAGATCTCTCGCTCTATCTTTAATAGATTTTGACTGCTAGTCATGAACAACAATAAATAAGTTCGAAATCAAATGTGCCGCGCTTTGATATTTATAGATTTGCTTTATAAAACAACACTTGCATTAGATCTTTTAATTAAAACTCATTCATCTAATAATGAGGATAATATCTGACGTGCTAAGTAAAACAGCTGAGAAACCAAAAGATGATCATAACCCCATCGTTGGTGAAACAACAGAAGGTTAGATCACAAAAGGTGCTCAAAGCCAAAGAGATGGCAGCTGAAATCTGAAAGAAGATATGCCGGAGCCGGCAGGAGTCTCATGGAATGATTCTGAAAGATCAAAGACTAAAATTGGGAATAGAGATAGGGTGGCGACTGCAAGAGAAGGTAAACCTCCAGAAGATCTCCCCTGAGAGATCGGATGACAGCAGCAATAAAGAGGAAAGAAGAATACATCCGGGACTCATTCCAGCATAAATAATAACTGGATGACCGCAACACTTAGGTTACACGGGAGCTCATCAAAGATTATCTGAGGCAAGCATTGACTGAGGAGAGACAGAGAAGGCAAGATAAATAGACAACAGAGGAGACAGGAAGTGCTGCGGAGGATGGGAGCCTAAGATTCCCTCCAATACAAGGAGGTAATGGAGACAAACATCCAGAGAGCGAGGCCCCAAGATAAGAAAACAAGGCCAGAACCAGTCAGGAACTCACGATCCTCTGCTGCCAAGAAAGGAAATCTGATGGGGTAATCAGGAAGATTGCCACACAGATACAAACTGAAGGAGACCAAGGCAGGCTAGGGATAAAGAGGATGGACTACTGTAAAGTGAGAAACATGCTTAAGACACTAGGATATCAGATTGTATTCTTCAAGCCGGATGAGGTAGACACGTTTGAAGATATGATTCATCAAAGGCAGTAGGAGCTTTATCAGCACCACAGAGAAAACCCACATGATTAATAAATTTAAATATGTCAATAGCTCTAAAAGAGTAAACAATGAGAGTTCATCTCCTAGTAGATGCAATAAACGAGAGACTGCAAATGACCATATGGCTGGATAGCTGATCATCCTGACCTGGAACTGTCACTCCATAGCCAAACTAGAGAATCTGGCTGCACTAAGTATAACACTAGCTAAAGTTGAATCAGACATTATCTGTCTTCAAGAAGCCTAGAACTATCGAAGAATAATTCACGAAAACTATCATCAACTCAAATCCACACCAAGCCAGTATGAGGTGGTAATTACGCTTAACCATTGCAAATGGAATGATATGCCTCAGTAAGAACTCCTACATTGTTTTGCCAGAGGTGAATTTGATTTTTGTTTTGGGCACGACCTGGTCGCCAGGCAATTTCTTTTTCTTTATGGCAATACAATGGTGCTACCAGGTTATGGTCGTTACTCACTTTGCCACAAATATCATTGACCTCGACTTGTTCTAACCCACCTAGATCATCGAGACTCCTGTTGGATAATCTACAATGAATAATTAGTGGTCATCTCTGTCCAGCTTGGGATTGTATTAGTACATTCCAATAAAGAGATTTCAAGACGCTCCATTTCCTAAGGGCTAACAGACATATCTTCGTCTATCTACCTTCTTAACTTCTCTAAGGATTCTTCTACTGTTCATGCTTTGTCCCTGGTAACTTTTGTTAATATCTAACCCTAGTTCTGGTTGAGTAGTATTTAGACTTCTAGTTTTCTTTATTGATCTACTTCCATTCTTCTTAAACAGTTCAATGCACCTCTTAATTTTAAGTCCCTGAACATCTACTCAGAGACTATCTTCATAAGTCTATCCATAAGTTATCCTAGTTGTGTGAGGCATTGTGAGTGCCCCTTCAATATTAAAGGAATTCCCACTTTGTGCACAGACCAAGTGATTCTTCCATTCATAGATTCTATGACACAGAAGTTAATCAAATGGACCCCAATTATTCCTAATCAAAGAAGAATCTTAGTGTCTTGATTGCTCTCTGATACTTTTCCATCCCCAACATTGCCTGTACTAGGCTTGCTTAATTTTCATCTACTGCGAACTTTCAAGTTGCTATTCTCAACTTATATTTCCTTTGCATATTCTCCTACTTTTACATGGCATTGAGTACCTCCTCACCAGAGTGAGAGTAAATAATAATGTCATTAGAGGATATATATTTTATCCTTTAGTTCTTTCTCTTCACTAATAG
Organism: Diophrys sp. 3 WChen-2021; assembly: GCA_021441625.1. Classification (NCBI taxonomy): domain Eukaryota; phylum Ciliophora; class Spirotrichea; order Euplotida; family Uronychiidae; genus Diophrys; species Diophrys sp. 3 WChen-2021. The sequence goes on from JAGYYO010000047.1 coordinate 17,025, forward strand.
CTTCTTTCAAGTAAAGATTTAAAAGGAGTGGTGACATTATTCCTCACTGGAACACTTCTTTTGTGTATGGAATTTGCTTCCCCATATACATCATTTCTCTAATTGTAGATATTTGATTTGAACCTATCTCCCTTCACAAAGAATTGTTCTAAAGCGCTCCAAATAGAGTTGACATAGTCAAAGGCCTTTGATATATTTATTGTGTCAAAGTAAGCCGGTCTCTAAGTAACAGCATATCAATTCTTCTTAAATTCTTTAAGTTTCTCATTGAAATGCATAGAACGAGCAGTAAAGCCCCAACATTAAATACATTTTCTAATTAAGAATCCCTAAATTAATTAGTTTAACTTTTGAACTCAAGTAAATCCTGAGGGTGACGTTTATATCTATTCTGCTTGGATATTCTTCTAATTATTGAGTAGTTTGGAATGAGAGCAAGACCATTATCAATGGAAGGAAGTTATGACTTCTTATAGTCAGTCATCACAACCAGCTATTTGATGCATGTCACCTATTGCAAGATGGAAGACGAAATATATGGGAAGTGTCATTAGGTAGAATGGACTGTAATACTCTTTGCATTCTCTGATTCGCTTCTTTGATGAGTTCTTCAGGACAGAGTATAAAAAGGTTGAGATGAGTGCGTTTTAAACATGGTCAAGTTCTTTGATTCAGTTTTAAGTTCTATATGTGATATGGCTCTGGCGCCAAGAATTGAAGTAAGAATAATGACCATATGATTTAATTCTCCTTTAATCAAATTGATAATCCTAGATTGAAATTTTTTCATCTGCATAATTTTAATCAGACCATAAGAAGGAAACCTAAACCCATAGAATAAAACAGAAGCCCATATGATGAATAAGATAATAAAGGACTAGAAACTAAACTTCCAAACCCCCTCTACACAATATCCCCCCACAATCAATTCCCCTCCATATCCCTTCTCCTCATTACTCTGTTTCTTTCCCTGTCTTACTAGATTGCTCTCTATTATCTGTTCTAGAGCATATTCCACTCTCTATACATCAATCTCCATCTCTTCAACCTCCTCCTTCGATCTAGTATCTGTTTCTTCCTCATCAGTCATTGATAGGTAATCCTCTAATGGGATAGCATTCTCTATGCCATTTACTTTGATTCAATTGTTATAGAAGAGG